>JAQQSW010006895.1:0-13840 GCA_028646575.1 Pseudocheirus occidentalis | reverse complement strand
TAGTCATCAAACATTTGACTTACATAAAAATAAATGAATAAATATTCAGAGGAAGGAGCTACTGCTGAGGGATGGAGTGGACTGGAAGGAACTCATGTTAAAGTTGGACCTTGGAGCCTTTGGCTCAGCTGGTTAGACCTCCAGGCTCCGAAGGGGTCAGAGAGCTTTTATTATTATTACTTGTATGATTATACTATGCATTTTGTTTTAAGATCTTCTTTCCTGTTTGTAAATGTTATTTTATTGAATGTGAATAATGCTGACATGCACACTGTAGTTATTCTTTCCCCTTTAAGTGACAGAACTTACCTTAAAACAATTCTGCTAACCACTAATTGTATTTGTCTGCTAATTAACACTTCCTTTGTCACTGACTGTAACACCAGATTGGATTTCCCACTGGGAAGTTTAAAAAAAAAGCAAAATAAAAAAAACCAGCTCCTAGTTGCTATGAAGATATTTAGTGTGATAAATATTTGGGGAAAGTTTGATATCATACTAAGATTTGAGGGTAGGCCACAGAAGGGGATTCAGATATATGTATCTATAATAATGGGTCATCTTGATCTTTTCATCTAAACATTGCCAACTCTCATTGACTGTGGAACTCATAGGTCATTAGGACTCAATTGATATCTGAATAGAAATGGAAGAGTAAGACTGGAGAGAAATGGAACTTATCTTGGAAGCTTAAGTCACATAGACCAGATGATCACTGATGTTTACACAAGACTTAAAACAATGATTATTTAAAAGTAGAGAAAAGATACTTGAAA
This sequence comes from Pseudocheirus occidentalis, assembly GCA_028646575.1. Taxonomy (NCBI): domain Eukaryota; kingdom Metazoa; phylum Chordata; class Mammalia; order Diprotodontia; family Pseudocheiridae; genus Pseudocheirus; species Pseudocheirus occidentalis. The sequence continues at coordinate 13,064 of JAQQSW010006895.1, read as the reverse complement.
GTTATTAGGCAGTATTAGGAAAATTTTATAGGCTCTGTAAAGCAGGTTTTACTATCTAATTTAATGTCACAGTATGACATGCTAAAGAACTGAACCATGTGAATCACATTGAGCTAAATTTCTGTATATAATGGGGCAGAATTTGGTAATTACCATTCAGCAAGCAGGAATGCTCTTCTCTAAATGACTTTGGGAGAGTAGAGAGAAATCCAGAATTTAATAATTAGACTTAAATTTTGCTAGAAGGGTGAACCTTTGAAAAATTTGGAGAATAAACTCCCATTAGTTTACTTACAACATGTTTTAATGTTCAGTTTACATAAAATCCTCCAAGGAAAAAAACCCCTCCATTTATTATTTGAAAAGAATTTCTTAGAAAATTGGCAATTTTCTTCCTTCTTTTTAATAACTGTAATGACATAATTTGTTGACTTATTAGATAAGTCCTGTATGTCTTCCTAAATCTGAGGATGGTTTTCTTCTATACCATACTGTCTATAGTAATACAGAACAATACCAAGAAATTACATGCAACTGTCCCTGAATAGCCATCAAATATTTGACTTATAGATAATAAGTGCTCTATATTCTGAGGAAAGAGATACTGACTTGGGTGGAGTGTAGAACGAATCCATGAATGATAAAGGATATACCCTTTTATCTCATCATCCAAACCCAATCATCAGCTAGGTAATAGTGCTGACACTGCTGGGATACCTTGGTGACTTCATGCATAGAGTGCTGTGCCTGGAGTTCAAATGGGACCTCAGACTCTTACTAGCTGTGTGACTCTAGGCAAGTCACTTAACCTTGTTTGCCTCATTTTCCTCATTTGTAAGACGAGCTGGAGAAGGAAATTGCAAACCACTCCAGCATCTTTCCCAAGAAAACTCCAAATGCGGTCATAAAGATCAGACACAACTGAAAAAAATAGCAACAAAAATTGGCTAGAATGTAATGGTTTAAAAATTTCTCAGAGCACCTGCTTTTTGTGTTTTGAGGTCTCCTCCCTTCAATTCACTTTAACTCCTCACTCATCATAATATGAGGAGAGCAAGGAATATACAGATGCAAATAAATACAGTGTTATAGTGGGAATGTTTATAAAAGAGTTATACCATGCTACAAGTTCAAAGAAGGAGGAAGCATTTGTAACTGAGAGTTGACTTAGGGAAGGATATAAGAAGATACCCTTGGCCTGAAGAATTCTTGTTTCTTAGCTTTATAGGTATCAGGACTGGTATGAACAAAGGACTTGGTTTTTAGAAGGAGAGAGGCCAGAAAATGTGGGATATGTTCTGGCAGCTAGGTGGTTCACTGGATAGAGGGCTGGACCTGGAGTCATGAAGACCTGAGCTCAAATCCTGTGTTAGATGCTAACTGTGCAACCCTGAACAAGCGACTTAATCTCTATTTGCCTTAATCCACTGGGGAAGGAAAAGTCAAAGCATTCTAATATCTTTGCCAAAAAAAAACCCAACCCCATACAGGATCATGAAGAGTAGGACATGACTGAACAGCTAAACAAGAACAACAGTGTGTCCCAGGAACTGCTCTAAATGTTGACACAACAAATGTATCAAGAGAGGAAGTTTATGCCTTGGGGTAGATAAGTGGCCCAGTGAATAGAGAGCTGGGCCTGGAGTCAGGAATGTGACTCTTGGCAAGTCACTTAACCCTGTTTGCCTCAGTTTCCACTTCTGTAAAATGATCTGGAAAAGGAAATGAAAAACCACCACAGTATCTGTTCCAAGAAAAGTCCAAATGGGGGTCACAGAGTCAGACACAACTAAAACAACAGATTAAATGTTCTGGCAACACTAAGTAATTTGATTTTGCAGGAACATGAAGTATATAAAAGGGAGAAATATGAGATCTTAGGCTAGAGTCAATTTATAGAAGATTTTGAAAGCAAGATTAGGAATTTGGACTTTTTTATAGGTCATGGTGAGAAAATGATATGATCAGGTGTGCATTTATAGCATTGATTTTAATATATTTTTAAAGTTAATAATTCTTCAGCCGTTTTAAACATCATTAGCTAACCATGGTAATTTCTCCACTAGCAGAATGAAATGGCTCTTCCCACACAGCATCAGTTGATTTTTTTCCACAAAAACATTGGAAAATATAACTATAGTTTCACAAATAAACCACTGGGTTTACGTTAAAGTTGTTGTACTTCCTTGGAATTTTTTCAGAATTTGCTTTCTCATTGCAAGTGTGAAAATACTTATGCAGAGCTTGCCAGGTTAATTTGGAATGGTTAAGGATAGGAAAAGATAAATGTTTTACTCCATGACATTTGTTGGATATCCAGAATCAACAGAGCCCTATGCTAGATACTACAGAAGCAATGGCAAAGTTTCTAATTGAGCTCAGATGTTTCCTCAAGGAATCCAGGTGGGTGGATACATTAAGAGGCTGGGCGAGAATCAGAGTTTCAGACACTGCCACAGAAACAAATTTACTGTATATGCATAGCTTCATCCTGAATACCTTCAAAACTTTGGAATTCCAGAAAGAGTAGACTAACTAGTATTGGGGTATTATTGGTTAATAGTTAAAAGACTAAAGATGTAAACTTTCATCTTTCAATATGATTAAAGGATTGCTTATTTTTCCCCCATTTAGCAAGGGACCATGCCGATGGTGGTGATAGAGTTCAGAGTGGAATGAATCCTTGAATGTTAGGGCTTAAAGAGGTCAAGAGGTCTCATAATGTGTTCTCTCGCCACCCTGGGCTACTCCTTTGAACTCATTTTTTTTTTTGGAGGGCAGGTTGGGGTTAAGCGACTTGCCCAAGGTCACACGGCTAGTTTTTCGTGTTAAGTGTCTGAGTCCAGATTTGAACTCAGGTACTCCTGACTCCAGGGCCGGTGCTCTATTCACCGCGCCACCTAGCCACCCTGTTTGAACTCATTTTCAAAAAATGGAGAAGCCAATTCCATTTTTAGAAACAGGTATCTTAATTTAGGACTCTTTTGCTCCCAAATGACCTCTGCTCTCTGTCCTCAAAACTTTCCAAAATGTAAACTCTTTGAAGGAATCCTTAATTATACTAGATCTTGGGGCGACTAGGTGTCGCAGTGAATAGAGCATCAACCCTGGAGTCAGGAGGACCCGAGTTTAAATACGGCCTTGGACACTTGACACACTTGCTAGCCGTGTGCATTTGGGCGAGTCACTTAACCCCAGTTGCCCTCCAAAAAGCCAAAAAAATTATACTAGATCTTTTGAAAAAAATGTCTGAAATTTTACAAAGGGAGGTCCTTTGGACCTAAGAAATGCCCAGAGACCTATAATCTCCTTCACCTTTATAGAAGCTTCCAAGGAAAGCATTCTATCAGCTATAATAATGGAATCTCTCATCTTTTGTCAAGGTTGGTTTATTCAACAGTTTTTTTCAACCATCTTCAGAACCATACTGACTTTTATTGAGAGTTTTCCTTGATATAATCCAACTTTGCATTCTGGGGATAGTAAGTTTTAAAAGACTCATTTGTTAGAAGCAAGGAAGTAATTATTTGCTTACTTTTGCAAAAAAATAAAGTGGAGCTCTTCTTCAAGCTTGAATACTGTGATGTGACATTGACTTTTTAAAATATTAGCAGGTAGGGGCAGCTAGGGGGCACAATAAATAGAGCACAGGTCCTAGAATCAGGAGGACCTGAGTTCAAATTGGGCCTCAGATGCTTGATACTTAACTAGCTGTGTGACCTTGGGCAAGTTACGTAAGCCCAATTGCCTTGTCTTCTCCCCTCCAAAAAAAAAAAAGAAATATATAAAATATTAGCAGGTATTAAAATAAATTCTGTATGAAAAGAACCAAATTTACCACATATATACATAAATGTCTAGATATACATACATATTTATGCACATATATGTCTAAACACATATATCTAAAGATATGTATGCTATAAATATGCATATATAATAGATAAGATATGTACTTAGATGCTATGCATATATATGCACACAGATATATTATGAATATGCTATTATCCTTAATTGTGAAGAATTAGTAGTTACAAATCAGAATACTGTTTATGGTCCTATTGTGAACAAAAATTTTTTGCTGGCTTAAGTAAAGACATTACAGGATTCAAATTATTTTTAGTGTCTCTAATTAGAAATGGAAGTATGCTTATATCTGTATGTGTATATATAATATGCTAATATACTTGTTGAAGATGAATATTGAATTAATATTTATAATAGGCATTTAGAAAGAAATGAGATAATCTAAGATATTTAGAGATAATCTAAGGTATTTCTTAGAAAGAAATAATACATAACAATTTTCCAGTTGTGCATATATGTGCATATATATGTAAAAGTATGTGAACATGTATTCTAGTTTTATATTTATCTCATAATACTACCTAAAGGATCTGTGGTATGACAAAGCAGTGGAATCTCTCCGCTAATGAAGAGTGTCCATCTATGACTCTAGTAGTCAAGTCTTGAGAATTGCTGGAGGCCCGTTCTGGCATTTCCAGTGTCACATAGCAAATGTCAGAGGTAGAATTTGAATCCTACTGAAGCTGAAGCTCCAAGTGGTGCATTGGAAGCATATTGGAATGAGTTCAAATCCTGCTTCACTCTCAATCTGTATTGACTTAATGAACCTTTCTCAGCCTGACTTTTCTCATCAAATGAGGGGGTGAAGAACCTGTGGCCTTGAGGCCACATGTGACCTTGTAGGTCCTTGGGTGTGAGGTCCTTTTGATTGAGTCCAAGTTTTACAGAATAAATCCTGGGGATTTGTTCTGTGAAGTTTGGATTCACTCAAGGGCTGCACTTCAGGACCTAGAGGGCCACATGTAGCCTTGAGATTGCAGGCTCCTCCCCTGGACTCGATAGTCTGTAAAGCAGACTCCATCTCCACTCCTACTAGGCTTCTTCTCTCTATTTATGAGTATGTAAAATGTGTTCTTTTGCAAGGATTGTGTAATAAAATTGCCTGAGAAATTATCTCTGTCCTAGAGGAATTCAAATACTTCCCAAAGGTGAAGTAGAAATGAAATATTTGGATGCCCACACATCTGTACTATGTGTTCATGTTTTGTTGGTGCTTTCCTTTTTTTCTTTCTTTAGGTGGGTTTTTTGCATGCATTATTACAAAGCTCTGATGCATATGCACACAAAGGAAGTGAAAATCTATCATGAAGTTCCTCACTTTATAGAAATGTAATGTGCTGGCCAAATTGGCTCTGGAAATTGCAGGTTTCCCCTTGATATTTATAAATCTCACAGGCAAACATTGAATTGCTAGGGCTGCAAAAATGCTTAAAATGTGGTGGCATTGTTAAATAATTAATGGGAGTCCTGAGTATCCCCTGGTAGGATGAATATGTTAAATTAACTGGACACCCACTAGGCCTTCATTATGCGTGACTGTGCTTTGTCAATAATGGGTCCCCCAAACTCCTTAAAGTTAATCAAAGCAGCTGAGGAGAATTAAAATGTGCATCCATAAAGTAGAATTTAGCCCCATAGTCCCAAGACTTCATAGACCAAATAATAGATCCTTCTTTTCCCAGTGGAATAGGAGATAATAATTTGTAGGGAAGGCAACACTGGACAGATTGTCAACTCGAAAAAAAAATATTGTGATGTTATCCAGACATAGCTTTGTGAAGTGAGACCAGCTGGCAAGGATTCGCAGATACCACTTGCCAAGTCAAGAGTTAGATGCCCCTTTCCCCTTTGAAAAAGAACATATTTCTCTGCAGATGAAACAGGTGGCCACCTTTGTGGTGTGCCTGGAGGGAATCCTGATATGATTCTGTAGCTCAAAAATACTTCTCTGACCACATTTTAAGGAACCTGAAATACTAAAATCCCTCTGTGTTGTCCTTATGCAGGAAGTGAGAAGAGCCAAATACATGCTAAGTCCCCATATTGAAAGATGGTTGTTATTGGCTTTGCAATGACCTTGGTCCTGATCTTTTAAGTGGAAGAACTTCTAGTACATACAATGCCACTTTCTCACTCAGTCTGAGTTAAAATATAGCTTAACTTGACTCACCTGCTTAACACCTGTTGATCTCTTTCCTTGTGAATGTCAGTGAGTTCCAGTTGCCAGAGGCTCTAGTGTTGCAAAAAAGGGGAAAAATTATTTTGGAGGGTGTTCAGACCAGAAAAGCTTCAGATAGGATACTACCTCCCTTGTAACCTAAGGAAGTTGTGTGTGTGTGTGGGGGGGGGGGGAGGTTGGGTGGTGAGGGCAGTGATTCTGCCCCACCTCCTCCATTCACAGACAGAAGAGGAAAGAATTTAAGGAAACTGTCTGGACTCTGAGGCAGTCTCTTGGCAGAGAGCTCCAGAGAAGAGCTTTAAATGAAGGAGGAAAAATTGGACATTAGGGAAGAGAGAATAGATATACTTCCCATCCAGGTTAAGTTTGTTATCTCCCCTGCCTTTCTCCTTTCCTCTCTTCCTTCTTTCCTTTCTCATTTAAATCTAGATCCTGCCAGTAGATTTAGTTTAAACTTGAAGATCTTGAGAAGCTAGAATACAAGTTTCTGGCTTCTATCTTCCCTCTATTTTCCCTCCAAAAACTGTTGGAGTTTCATGATATGTTGTGGTGGAACCATCTTAAAGAATTCAGTCAGACCACCTCTAATCCAAGTATAGGCATTTATCGAGACTGATACCTCTCATGAAGTGGGCTAAGTTCCAAGAGGAACCAGCAACTTCAGACAGAGCAAGATGGATTTTTATAGGGTAAAGATGCTGATTACACAATTAAAATTTACATAGAATATAGGAATATGATTAATATTAAAAGGGCAGGAGGAGTTTGTTACGGTATTAGGTAATGGAGGAGGGGGTCCCTTCTATGGTTCAGTGGCTAAACATTCTGGTCGTGCTGACCTCCATTTGGCTAGCTATTGTGGTCCTGTCTGGTCAAGATAGATAGTTTGGTATTTTGATCCTGTCTTGGAAGATCAGTGGTTCTCAGTCTTCTTAATGCCGTGACCCTTTAGTACTCATATGTGAGCATATCTGCATGTGGGCAGACCCGCCTGAAGATAGATACAGGAGCAGTGTCTTAGTTCCTAAGACCATCGGAAATATGTGTTTTCCAATGGTCTTAGGCGACCCCTATAAAAGGGTTGTTTGACCCCCAAAGTGGTTGCGACCCACAGATTGAGAACCGCTGGACTAGATGGATAATGTGATTGTAATTGAATACAAGAACACACATGTTCAAATATGTGGAATGGGTCTGGGGGCAGCTCTTAGGTAGAGGAAGTGGCTGGGTTCCCATCATGTGGATACACCTGCTTTTTCTGTGGGAACTAAAAGAGTTCATGGACACACCTGTTCCAGTAGACAGTGCGGCATATATGAAGAAGTTAGGACATTGTCGTCAGGGCAGGGTAGGTACAGTAGACCTTCTGTTAAGTGGGGCCTGTAATGAAGTTAGAATATTGGGGCTGGGAGCATCTTTATTAAGATTTCATCAGTACTACAGAAATATGAATTTTGTCTCACTACCCCCTTTCCAGAGAAAAGGTAGCATTTTTGTCCCCCAAAGATGTGGACAATGTTCTGAGCGTGATATTATTATCCTTGTCTAAACCCATCTGTTCCTAAGATCATTCCAAAAATCCCAGCACTATTTGCAGATATAACTGTTATTTATATTCTGGGTCAGACTGGTGTTTTTGTACACTGGGTTGTTCATCTTCTGTTAATTTTATTTTTCTTACCACTTAAGGGTTTGCCACTAGCAGTCCAAGGAGATTGGAGTTAGGTAAGTAAAGAAGGAAGTAGCATTAGAAATGCCTGAGGACAGTATAAAAAGTGGAGTTGTTTGAAATTCCTGTGTCTTCTGGAGGACAGCCCCTTTTACTATGAAGGCTCTACTTTTATCTTGCTTCTGCTTTCTTTTATATGCTTTAGAGGATGGGTTTATTCACCTTCCTAATGATCTCTGTTTATGCTAACATAAGAATGTAATAAAATATGACTAGAATCCAAGGCTGATCCACCTGATAGAATCTGGTATCAGGTTGACTTTGGGCAGTAGATAGATGCCTTCAAAGTTCTATAAAAATCAGGCTTCTTTCAATTTAGTCAGTTAAAAGATCAAGAGAGCTTGCTATTTAAAGGAATTTTCAGGTTAATTATTTGGTAAACCCTGATTTGCATATAAATGACTGCCTGAAGCAAATATACTGTTACTGAATGAATTTTGTGCTGGAGGGTTGACAGGGAGAAGTAACAGTGGGAATGCCAGCAAAAGTAAGATTTCAATGTACATTTATTTTCAAATATGCCATACATACATTCACATTGCATGTATGTACTGATAGGGATACTATGATATAGATTTGTGTACCATACAATATCCTTGGTTACCTTTGAGATTATGCATACATGTCCTTTTCCCTGTGTATATAAATACATACAAACTACATGAATCATATAACCAGTAATGTGCTGATAAATGTTTAACAAGCAGCTTTCAAAAGAATACATTGCATGATACATGTAAGTTTAATCTGTTATTAACATTTTGTCTGTCACTTTCTTAAACTAGACAATCAATGGAGCAGTAAAACAAGCTTTGAAGTATAGTACTTAATAATTTCCTAGGTATAAAGACTCATACTGAAGGTTTAACAATCACCTGTCAGAGCAGGCTAGAAATGGTTTATACATATATCTGTAAGCATATGTGCATATGCATATATGTTGTTTTTGCAAAGTAGTGATGCACTTTCAAACTTTAATAACTTTTACTATGACAATTTATAGATAACATTTAAAGAGAGAATTAATGCAACATAGTGAGAAAAGAACTAGACTGATGGTCAGACTATCGGCCTGATAATGGATCATTAACTTGTCATTAACTGGCTGTGTGATCTTGGGTAAATAGCTTAACCTCTCTAGACCTCAGCATCCTTATGTGAAAAATTAATTTAGCCCGACTTTTACTTAAGGTCCTTTGTGGTTTTTAGATCATGTAAAATGTATTCATTTAGAAATAAACAAAAGTACAGCATCTGTACTACAACATTAGTCCAATGATGTTATATGCCTGTGGGTCATCTGAAGGATTAAAGTTAAGTTTAATCCAAAGCACAGTGGAGATGCCCCCAGGAAGTATGAGGAGTATGAGTACCTTAAAGCTGATAACTAAGCAGGAACTGCCCAATGGAAACCATGCACAGAGTCATCAGAAGTGCAAGACAAGTGCGAAAAAGAAGGTGAGACGGTCACATAGTGAGGACATGTGATAATTTATATAGTGGCAAAAGAGTTGAAGTGAGGCTACCCATGTACAATGGATGAACCTCTAATTGGTGATCAGTAGGAAAACATGGAAAAGAATTCTCCAGGATTATGCTGCCAGGGTATGGAGTTTGGAAACTATTAAAATGCTTAGACAAATTTTGTTATTGTTCTCTCTCTTCCTCTCCTTATTTTCATCTCTACTACATTTTTTCTGTCTTTCTCTCCATCTGTCTTTCTCTCTGTCTGTCTTTCACAAGTGTGTTGGGACTCTCTGAGCCTTAGACTTCCATCAAAATAGGAAGAGGATACTTATCCAAGAACTTATTGCTCACCAAAAGGTGGCCTCTATAACAACTTTCAGAGATCACCATTGCCAGAAGGATGGGAATTCATGTCTGCTCTTGCCAGGAAATCTGATTGAATTGCTCAGATAAGGTGAAATGCCTTCAGTAGCTAAAGGAAGACGTTCATGTTTTAATGGTTTATCAGCCTCCTAGAACAGTAGTTTTACTATATCATGCTTTAAGTATAGAGCATACCTCTATAGTTCAAGTTTAAGCTTTAATAACTTCAGAAATAAAACTGCAAGGGGCAGCTAGGTGGAGCAGTGAATAGAGCACTAGCCCTGGAGTCAGGAGGACCTGAGTTCAGATGTGGTCTCAGACACTTAACACAAAACTAGCCATGTGACCTTGGGCAAGTCACTTAACCCCAATTGTCCTGCCTTCCCTCCTCTGAAAAGCAATAAAATAAAATAAAATAAAAATGCTACAAGCTTATCACAATATTTGAAATGATATTTATTTTAAATTTTCAAGTGTCTATAAGTTTCTCATTAAAATTAATTACAACCCATCTCTTGTTTTATATGCTCATATGTGTATATATGTATGTGTGTGTATAACCTATAGTTGCTTTCTGAACTTTATAAAAACTCATCAGTTGTTACTCAGTGACCGAAAAGATCTCATTAGTAATCTTAGCCTTAAAATCATTCAGAGAATTAGATTCTGATGTATATACAACAGTTTTGATGTGATCCAACAAGAAAAAGTCTAATGGACATAGATCAGGTGGCTAAAATGACCATGCAATGAATGGCTTCTATTGATTCTGGAAAAGTGTCAACCAGATGATCAAGTTAAAATTTATAAATTATTATTCAAATTCACAAAACTAAATAAGTGGGAAATTAATTTAAATAAAGATATGTCTTTTGGGGAGTAAGTGTATTCTTTATACTTCTGAAGTTATTTAAGTTTAAAACTAGCATTTTTGGAATATACTGAATTCATCAAAGTGTACTAAAACTGTTTTATAGCTAAAACATTTCTTTTGGAAGAAATAAATGACCTGAAAAAATTAGAAAGAAAGAAATGACCTAAAGGGTCATATAGGATGAGAGGATAGAAATAGATTTTGATTTATAAACACTGTTGGATAGAGTACCTACATGAATAAAATCACAGGTTTATCAAAGTAGCAAAGTACGGTAAGTATGTAACATATTATAGACTACATTCTTTTTTCAGAACCTCTAAGCAATAATAATAGTAGTATTGATGAGATGATGATGATTAATAGCAATGGTAATAGTTGATATAACATCTAACACCTAATATATGATAGGCATTGAGCTAAGTGCTTTTCCAAACATTATCTAAAAAAAAATGACCAACATAGATTGTAAGGTATGACTTCATGAAGACCATGTATGCACAGTATGCTTGGATTCCCTCATGTGATTATAACCTAAAATAGAACTATAGTTTATTTTCCCTTTATGATTCTCTACAGGACTTAATAAGCAAGCATAAGCCCATCAGTGCTGTTGTTTCTTGACAGACAGACTTGCCTTCAAAAGAATTTCATTATATTTGTTGTGGGATACAGCAACATAAACCTCCTGAACTCCTTTTTCACTGAAATTATAATTTCCATAGGTAGACATTAATGACAACTAATAGGTACAAACATTTCTCTAAAAATAAAAGACTTTTGAACTATTAATTACGATATAGAAGGTGGCTGTAAATCATTAAATATAAGAGAAATGCAAATTTTTAAAAATCCAAGGTAATACCTCATACCCAGAAATTGTCAAAAAGTACAAAAGGTGAAAATAAGTCAACATTGAAGGAGTGTCAAGAAAATGGGCACATTAATGCATTATTAGGTGAACTATGAATTTGTGTGACCTAGAAGGCAAATTGAGAGAAAGCTGATAAACCTCTGATCTCAAGATCCACTACTAGATATATATTAAAAGGGAGTCAAAGACAGAAAGAAAGCTGTCATATAAATCAAATTATTCAAAGTAACAATTTTAAGGAAAGAACTGGAAATGGGAATAAAGAATTGTAAAAAAATAGGTTTCAGTTAACTTGATAATACTTAAGTATTATTATTGTTACATGAACATATTCTTATAATATAAGAAGGGGAAAATGTGAGGCATTCAATGAAACATGGGAAAATTCACGTAAACTATCGAACAGCAAAGTAAGCATAGGCAGGAAACCATGATACACAGGATCTGAATGTTGTAAACTAAAAGTAAATAATAAAATTTAAAAAAAAATTTAAATGATATACAATGATTAAAATAAAATAAATGAAAAAGACATTACATTGAAGCTGCAGACTATGTAATTATTAGGTCCAGTCTTGGCTCTAGAGGGTGGAGCCAAAATGGTAGAGTAAAAGCACAAACTTGTCATGGGCTCCAGCTTCAACCATTTCCAATATCTGTAAAAAAAATGACTAAACAAATTTTAAAGCTACATAACCCACAAAAACAGAGAAAAACAAATCTCTCGCTGAAGGCAGCCTAGTAGGCTGACAGGAAAAGTCTGTCGCAGCACATTGGGAGCCAAGTGTAGTCCCCAGTGAGGTGCAGTTCTGCTCCCAGGGTGGCCCTGACCAGCGCCCAGACTGGCCAGAACAGACTTCAGGAGAGCGAATCACCAGCAGGTGTGGAGACTTCCAGACTTCTCAGTACATAACTGCCAAAGACAAATTAAAGGTTAGTTGGGAACTCTGTTGTAAGGGTGAAAGAACCAATAGACCTAGGAGAGATAATTTAAAAATTATTGGACTAATTGAAAGCCATGAAAAAAAAAAAGAACCTAAAATTCATCCTTCAAGAAATTCTCCAAAAAAAAATTGCCCTGATACTCTAGAACCAGAGGGAAAAATAGAAATTGAAAGAATTCACTGATAACCTCTTGAAAATGATCCCAAAAAGAAAACTCCTAGGAATATCATAACCAAATTCCAGAATTCTCAGGTCAAGGAGAAAATATTATAAGCAGACAGCAAGGACAGTTTGACTATTGTGGAAACTCAAGCAGGATAACACAAGATCTAGTAGCTTGTACATTAAGGGATTGAAGGGGTTGGAATATGATATTCTGGAGATCAAAGGAGCTAGGATTAAAATCAAAAATCACTTAGCCAGCAAAACTGAGTATCATGCTTCTGGGAAAAATATGGTCATTCAGTGAAGTAGAAGACTTTTAAGCATTCTTGATGAAAATTCCAGAGCTGAAGAGAAAATTCAACTTTCAAGTACAAGAAGAAAGAGAAACATAAGGTAAACAGGAAAAAGAAATCATAAGGGAACTTATTAAAGTTGAACTATTTACGTTACTACATGGAAAAACGACAATTGTAACTCATGAGATTTTTCTCAATATGAGGATAGTTGAAGGGAATATATATGTATATATGTATATATGAATACATAAATATGTATATGAGGCTGTATGTATATATAAATATATATGTGAGTGTGGGCATAT
>JAQQSW010006894.1:0-13840 GCA_028646575.1 Pseudocheirus occidentalis | reverse complement strand
GTGCTCTGTGAGGAAACCCAGAAATTAGGTGGAGCAAGTCTTGTAGAAAACATTGGTTAAGTTCAAGAGAAGGAAAGAAAGAAACGATACTGGCATGCGTGCCTACAACAGACTGTTTAGACATGAGGGAAAATGGAAGAAGGCTAGGGAAGCAGATCCCAAGCTTGCCATGGAGGGGTATTGGTATGGTGATAGGGCTTCAAGTGTCCTGACAGCTGCTTGGACTCTCTGTCTGCAAAAAGCAGAGCCACTAATAACTTCTAGACTTTCCTCAATGATAGTTTCATTCTTCAAGAGGTGGACATTACCAGGAGAAAGCTAATTCTGTCCCTTCTCACAGGAGCATGGAGGAGTTGGAAAGCAGGTGTCAAAATGAGAGGACTCTGAGATTGTGAGGGAGAGAAAGAGGAGCTGAGCAGAGATTTGGGGGAACTACTAGTTGTCAGCACATGGTCAGTACACAGTTTTCAATGCATTCAGGGAAGAGACTAAGATCCCAAAGTCTGAAACTGTGATAGATCAGCCCAGAAGGGGAAGGAAGGAATGGAATTCCAGGAGCCTTGAATTAAATGTGGGAAGGAGAAAGTGATTTGTATCAAAAACAAAGTTCTAGACTTGAGTTCCAAAAGAACAAAATTTACAAGTAGAACAGTGGTTCTCAACCTTCCTAATGCTTCAACCCTTTAATACAGTTCCTCATGTTGTGGTGACCCCCAACCATAAAATTATTTTCATAGCTACTTCATAACTAATTTTGCTGCTGTTATGAATTGTAATGTAAATATCTGATATGCAGGATGTACTTTCATTGTTACAAATTGAACACAACCTACAGGTTGAGAACCACTGAAGTAGAAGATGAGAGAGGTGTGGACAGATGAGTTCTATATTAAAAAGCTTTGGGATTTTAGTGGCCTGCATGTACTTCTGATATGACTGAATTGTGTCATATGACAGGCAAAAAAGAAAATCTAACATTATCTTATACTGTATTGAGAAGTATGGTGTCCAGAACAGTTCTGATCATACAATGTTGCAATTATTATTTTATACTGGGTCTCATAAACCTCATAAAGTTTCCTAAATTGGGAAGAATCCATGGGAGGGTCTATGGCCTCAAGATAATATTATAAAAAGACCTGTTGAAGGAAAAAGAGATGTTTGGTTTGGAGAAGACATAGTTGTAATAGGTGGGACTCTGAGCTTCCTTCTTCCTCAAGTTCTCAAAAGGCTAATGAATGGAAACAGTATTAAATGTATTCTATTGTGGCGCACAAGGTAGAATTCTGATCAATGGGCAGAAAATAAAGAAAGGTTGATGTCAGCTTGCTATAAATCAAAAGAATTGTCTAATAATTTGAGTTATCAAAAGCAGAGTGGCTGCCTTTGGACGTCTTTGTTTGGCCCTCCCTGGAGGTCTACAAGTAATGTTTAGATGACCTCCTGTTCAGTCTTGTTGCAAATGAGATTTGTGTTATAGTTGGAGCTAGCTGGTGGTATAGTAGATAGAACTCTCAACCTAAAATCAGAAATATCTGAGTGCAAATGTAGCATCAGACTACAGATTTCTAGCTGTGTGACCCTGGACAAGTCACTTATCTATTGTTTGCCTCAATTTCCTCAACTTTAAAATAGGAATAACGATAGCACCTCCCCTCCCAAGGTTATTGTGAGGACCAAACAAGGTTCTAGTTGTGAAAAGGGCCTTATCACAGTGTAAACCCTCATTTCATTCCCTGTATGCTTTGGATTACATGGCTCTAGAGTCCCTTCCATTTCTAACATTCTTACTGCTTAGACTTTCTAACCATGAGAAAGATCTGTTTCATGATGAGGTTCAGTTGACATCTTAGCATCTTCCATCCAGTTCTTCAACTACTATTCTCTGGAGTGAAAGAGGGTAAGTCTAAGCCATCTTTGACAAATTGTTTTTGTTCCATTGTTTCAGTTGTGTCTCTTTGTGAGTCCATTTGAGGCCTTCTTGGCAAGGACATTGCCATGCTTTGCTGTTTCTTTCTCCAAGTCCTTTTACAGGTGAGGAAACTGAGGCAGACTGGGTTAAGTGACTTTCCAGGAGTCATGCAGCTAAGTCTGAAGTCAGATTTGTATTCATGTACTCCTATTCATGGAGGCTCATGCTCTGTTCACTGTGCCTCTGAGCTGCTTCTCAGGTGACAAAGGAGTCCTTCAAGTATTTGAAGACAGCTCATTTCCATCCTCACCCTTGCCGAATTTTCTGTTCATCCACCTAAATAATCTCAGATCATTCAAGGGTTCCTTATGCCACATGGTTTAAGCTCATTGGATTTCCTGACCACCCCCTTTTAAAGAATTTCAGTTCTCTAATGCCATTTTTAGAATTGCCAGTCATCCTTGAAGTCTCCCAGAATACACTCTTCTCCCCTTGGTCTCTGATATTCCCTCACTTCTTTCAAGACTCCTTTCAGGAGCCATGTTCCTTGTCAAGCCATTGTTGCTCCTTCATCTCTTAGGATCCCACCTTCCTTGGTACTGTCTAACTATTTTGTATCTATTTTCCTTTCTTTTCTTTAGATTTATTCTGTCTATATTTCTATCTATGTATGTGTCGTCTCTCCTGTTCAAATGCAAGCTCTGTGTGAGTGGCATCATTTCAATTACTGTATTTGTTCCCTAGCACAGTGTCTGGTCCATAGTAAGTATATCACAAATGTCTGTTGATAAAGTTTGCATTAGCCTCCTCGATAACCATGCCATATTGGTAATGCACATCAAGATTGGTCCATTCACCCTCTTGGACTTTGCCACCCAAACTTCTAATAAGTTACAGATCCTTCAATTCAGTTTATGGAATTATATGTTTGAACCTGAAGTTGGGGTTTTAGATTAAGCTTTAGTATCTGCCCATGTTCAGACAAAGCAAGGAAGGCTCCCTTACAGGAGGCACTAAGATGGCATAGTGCTTGGAGTACCATTTCCATAGTCAGGAAGACCTAAGTTCAAATCTCACCTCAGACACTTATAAATTCTGTTACTCTGAGCAAACCATATAACTTCCTTCTAGTACAAGATGAGGATAACATGCCTCTGTTTTCCCATATGCAAAATGTGAGGGGTGGTTAGGTGGCACAGTGAATGACACACCAGCCCTGGAGTCAGGAGGACCTGAATTCAAATCTGGCCTCAGACACTTAACACTCATTTACCCTGTGACTTTGGGCAAGTCACTTAACCCAATTACCCTGCCTTCCTCCCTCCAAAAAGCAAAATAAAGAATCCTAAAAAATAAATAAAATGTGAGTAACAATAGCTCTCACCACCTAAGATTGTTGAGAAGCTCAAGTGAGATAATATTTATAAAGGACTTTGGAAAACTTGCCATCTTGGAAAATGATGCCAATGTGCCATTTCATTGCTAGAGGCTGTTACTTTCATTAATGTTATTGCTGTGGTGAAACTTAGAGGAGGAGATGAATGTGGTTCACATAGGATGATGAGTAAATTGGAAGGAATTGGCCTATTGTTGAGATCACAGACCCATTAGACAGTTTGGGGTATTTGAAAGTTAGTTTTAGTCCATTCATACAAACTGTACGTCTGGATTCTGATGCCTTCACACACACACACACACACACACATATGACATCGCTCACCTAGATTTTTGACATATAATATTGGAACATGCCTTGGATGCCTTCTATGCAGTCACTGATGGAAAAGTCTTAGAGGGCAGGTCTATGTCCAGAACCGTGGACAACCAAAAGCACTCATGCTGGGAGAACTGATGCCCCTAACAACTCAATGTGTCCTTGAGGGTTGCTCAGTCATTGATTAATTCATGTACCATAGGTTACAGAGTCCACATTTCTCCATCTTATTCACAATCATGTCATAAAGGATACAGTCAAATGAATGACTGAAACTGAGATACTCTCTTTGTACAGTAGTTTCTTAATTTGTTATTCAAGTAACCACATCACAGAAGTCAATGAGGTTATATTGGGGTGACTTACTCTTACCTGAACCCACCTTGCCTCCTAAAGATCACCAATTACTTTCCTATGGAATACAGGGAACTATTTTGTTTGCTTTAAAATTGATCTGCAATAATCCTCAGATAAGATATGATAAAACAAAACTTCAATAAATCGAAAACAATGCATACTTCTTCCCCATACTCTAACCCAAATGGTATCCACACAGGCTTAGGAAATTCTAGCCTCCCTTTTCCTCCTCTCAAAGAGATCTGTGCTAGGGCACCAATAAATTCTTTTTCCAAGTCTATAAAGCCAAGGGAAATTGGTTGTGACCACACTTTCTATTTCAATGGAAGCCAAAAACTCTATTAGCCAATGTGGCCATCAAAGGATATGCCCAACTATTTTGAGAGGCTCCATCAAAACAAAAGTGTGTTTCATCAAACATTCTTCACATCAATTACAAAAGCCATATGTATTTTGGGGGGACATTTGTTCTGTTTTCTGATTCACTTAGAACTAATTCACAAAAATATGGCAAGGCCATTTGCTGTCCAAGAAACCTTTTATCTGGTTTATAAGCCTTTTTTGAAGTTGCTCCCTTGTCAAAAACAGGAAGTCATGATTTGCCAGCAGTAAACAAGCTCAAAATCAAGTTCACTCCTAAACTCCAAATAGAAGAATGACTGTGTTTGGTATGTGCAAAAATCCTTCCTTCTAATCTCAACCAAATGGATCAGCCTTTCTGGGGAAGGGCTTCGTGCTTGAATGATACCCTGATTTTGAAGGATTGCTGAATTTTCTGAAGAGTTCCTTCAACTTCTGGGGATTGTCCAAAAGCAGCAAAAGCCTCCTAATCTCATGTGATTCACTTATCCACTATTTTAGTCTCCAGAGAATTATTTTAATGCCTTTTTCATTCATTCATCCACCCACAATCTCTCAAGCTCCCATATGGGATGTATATAGTATTACTGTGAGCTAAGGAGAAAAAAAAAGTGGAACACGACTCTACACATTAAAAATGTTTAAGAGGCCATTAAAATGATACAAGATTTAGGAACTTCAGCATAAAACTATCCTGCTTTCCCAAATGGCCACAGACGCATCCATGCTACAAGACTCTCACAGTGTTGGACCAACCAGAATCTAAGGAGGGAGTTAAGAAACAGCAAACAGCACTTAGCACTTCTTGAGCTGTGATGTTTAGACCTTAAGTGACTCCATTTATTGTGATGAACTCATATGAAACTCAGTTTATCCAGACAGTAATTATACCCTATTTTGAAGACAGTTTCTTCCTGGACTACAATGAAGTTCAGTGAATAAAATTCCATAAAAACAAACTAATGATTAAGAAAGGAAGAATGGAATGAAATTCCTCAATCCACACTCAGTTCTTTCCGTCCGTCTCTTACATATACCTCTACAAGCCATCTTTGTGCCTAGTTCAGTTTTTGGCCTTTTTCGGCCTCCCCCCATGCAAAAGTTCTTTTCCTCCACTGCATTCGCTCCATTAATGATGCCTCTTCTTCACTCACTAGCGTCCATAACACCTCCTCTCTGCTCACTATGTTAATAATTAACGCCTCCTCCCTGGTCACTTAGTGTCCATGATGGCTCCTCTCCACTCACTAGTGTTAATAACTCCCTTCAGTCTTTTTCCTGGTGTCCTTAACCCAAGGTTACCTCACATCTACTTTCATATTTCCATATGTACTCAATATAGACGTCTACAAAATAGATGTTGTCTCTTCTGATCAAATGTAAGCTTCCTGAGGACAGGAACTGTTGAATTTTTGTTTGTGTTTTCCCAGCAATATGTCTAGCACGGAGCAGGATAAGGAGACTATTACTAACTGACTTTTCAGACATTGCTTACAACTTACCTTTTCCAACAATCATAGAATTTTGTAGCTGAAGGGTACCCAAGAGGCAGTAGAGTCTAACCTCTTTATTTTACAGGTAAGGAAACAGAGGCAAAGAGAGGCTGGTTGATTTGCCCAGGGTCACACAGCCAGTCTGAGGATAAATTTAATTCTAAGTCTTCCTGAATCCATGGCCAACATTCTATCCACTGTCTTATGAACTGGACCCCATAACTCTTGTTTCCACCATTGGCTCCTTCTCTGGCCACAGGCATCCTTATGCATTTTGGATTTGGATCATACCTTCAAATGCTTAAATTCAAATTTGTCTTCTCCAGAATGTGTTGTTTAATCCAGCCTTCACATTCTTTGATGACAACCTGACTTACTCAGCAGACTCTTAATTCATCTATACCTTCCCATAAGTTCTTGTTCATTCTTTCCAAAAACTGTCTACCTAATGAGTAATTTGATTCACTTTCAAAAACACATAGTAAATAAGTACTAGGTGCAAATATTAACATTGAAGGATAATAGGAAGACAAATATGGAAGTGGGTGGGGCCTTGGGATGCTGTTATGCCAGGGATAATAGGGACATAGCTTCAGAGTGGGGAAGGGCCTTTATTAAACCAAGGGAGAAAGCTGAGACCATGAGACTTTCTCCAGGTCAAACAGGTGGCAGACAGGATTCAAACAAACCTGGCTCCTTACACTCCAGATCCAGCACATTCTCCCCCTGCCACACTGACTCTGCTTGGGCCCTAGGTAATGAATTCTTTGACCATAGCAACCTATAAAACAAAGAAGAATACATAATTGCCCTCAGTTCAATTGAAAACATTTGGGGGAACACATGTCCGTTCTTTCTTTCTATGAAGTACTAAGTCATTTCACTACGTGCTAACAAAAGATTTACCACCAGAGTACAAATCATTATCATAGTCATTAACCTCTGAGCTTCCCCAGGGTTTGTCCAGTTAGACCTGCTCTTAGGGCGTGTGCCCCGGTTTGTTTAGACACAGTTCATTCCCGCAAGGAATTCGGGATCTTACTCAGAGGCAGGAAGGAATAAACACAGATGTGTTAAAAACCGTTCCATTAAATGTGTGATTAACTATCCTGACCCAGAGGAGTGTGGATGATTCTAAGCGCTGAAGAATCCCAAGTCATTGATGTTTGCCTTCAGAACTGAGTGGAAGGTTTAATTTTCCCGAGCACAATCTACTTTCAGAATTACTGTTTGGCTCAAGCTAATTTTAAAAAACCAATTTTCATTCCAAGTACATGCTCCTCCTTCAACGTTCCCGAGGTTTGGAGTTCATGTAACAACCAATCAACCAGGTAAAAAGGGTTAGTTATTTTTATTGGAATTCTCTGTGTTGCTGTGCATTTCTATATATGAAAAATAATTATAACCTAAGCTGATATTTGAACTTAATCTAGAATGAAATTGTATTTTACATCATTTTTTTCAATTACATGTAAACATTTTTAATTCAATTTTTAAAAATTGAGTTCCAAATTATTTCCCTCCCTCCATGACCCTCCCCGCCCCTTGAGAATGCAAGCAATTCAATATAGATCATACCCATGCCATCATGCAAAACATTTCCATACTGGCTGTTGCAAAAGAAAATGCAGACAAATTTTTTTTTTTTTTTTTTTTGCTTTTTGGAGGGCAGTTGGGGTTAAGTAACTTGCCCAAGGTCACACGGCTAGTTTTTTGTGTTAAGTGTCTGAGGTCAGATTTGAACTCAGGTACTCCTGACTCCAGGGCCGGTGCTCTATTCACTGTGCCACCTAGCCACCCCAGACAAAAAGTATTAAAGACAATTTGTAAAAAGTCTACTTCAAGCTGCATTCAGAGTTCCTTAGTTCTCTCTCTGGAGGTGAATAGTATTTTTCATCAGGAGTCCTTTAGAATTGCCTTAGATTATTGTATTACTGAGAAGAGGTAAGTTATTTGCAGCTGATTGTTGTATAATATTGCTGTTACTACATACACTGTTCTGGTTCTGCTCATGAAATTGTATTTTTCAAGATTTAGCTCAATTCTTCAGGTTCCCAAAAGTCCCCTGCTCCCCAGACCCTCTGTGAACTCAAACTCTAGGCTCTGTAATCAAAATAAATAACTAAGACAGAGATGTAGGGGGTCAGGGGACCTGGATTATGCTGCCTGCTTCCACCTTTTCCACATTACAAATGAAGAAGTGAAATCATTTACTCAAATGGCACCCCCATGTCTTATGTGTCAGGATTTGAACAAAAATCCTCACACTTGTCCCCTCAGTCCTGCCCAGAGTCACCTCAGGGGCTCTCTTTAGGCCTGTGCTCCTCCAGGCTCCTCAGAAACACCTCAGCTTCCTTTAGCAGTAGCAGCAGAGTTTGCATTCTCATCTGCATGTGTTTATAAAATGTCTGTAATTATATTCAAATATAGTTATTAATTTGTGGTTTATCTGTAAATATGTTTCTAACTTATTGACATTGTATTGTAAGGTTTGTGAAGCACTTTACAGATATTATCCTTAGGACAACTCTTGGAGGTAGCTGCTGATGTTATTCTCATTTTATAAATGGAGAAACTGAGTCTGAGAGAAGTCTTGGGTCCCACAGCAAGTGAATATCTGAGGCAAGTTTCCAACTCAGATCTTTCTGACTCTAGGTCCAGACCTCCATCCACTATCCCACCTAGAGGAGCCTGGGAGAATCTGAGAACAGTGCGGTTAGACGGGCTTGGCTTACAATCTTGGTCCCATAATGTGAGAGGTGGGAGCTCTTGGATAAGTCATCTAACCCATTCTGGTCTGTAATAGAGGACTAATAAAACATTCTACTTGAATCACAGGACTATGAAGAAGCAATGAGACACTTTAGACAAACACATCCAAAACCAGAGTCCTCTGTCAGTGAATGGAATAATGAACCAATTGCTGAGCAGCCAGCACCTGAGGCTCAGATTTGCAGAACAGTTTGGCAAATGCTGCTGCTGCTGCTGGGTTTCTTTACTGGTGGGAACATCCTAGGGGAGAGCTGGGGGACAAAGGCGAATTCAGTATTTTACACTGAGACGTCAAACACACAGCAGTTAGCAGCCAAGGAAGGGGAGCACCCCTAGGCTGAAGGAAAGCACGACTGGGGCGGGGTGGGGGTGGGGTGGGGGGGGTGGAGCTTTTGCCTTTGTTAACTTACAGATTTCAGGAATCCAGAATGGCATCCCTACATATGATTGTGTGTGCATTTTCCCAACTCAGGTGGTAACTTTCCCTTATGGCAGTAAATGGCGGTCACTTTAGGTGAAAAATAAGTAATGTCCCATCCCCACAAACCTAATAATCAGGCAGCCAAGAAACATTTATTAAATATCTCCTGCATTCCAGACCCTTTGCTACAGGCTGGGGTTTCAAAGACAGAACTGGAACAGACCCTGCCCTCAAGGAGTTTACATTCTCTTTGTGGGAGGGGGGACATGAGCATGCAGAAGTTTAGAAAGAAGCCCCATAATTCCATGGAGAGAACCTTGACTCTGGAATCACATGCCCTGGTTTCCAATCCTATCTCTGGAACACCTTAGATCTTGGGACTTTGTTGGTTTTGGAGAAGTCCCTTCATCTCACTGGACCTCAGCTACCTCCTCCAGAAAATGACTAGGTTGGATTAGATGGCCCCTTCCACTCTAGATTCATTAGTGTACTAAAATTAATTTCAGTCTAATGATGTGAAGTTAACCTTGAAAAATGAAAGTCAGTAGGGTTAAAGGATTTACCAAATCAACTTTGCTAACATGAGATAGGAAATATATGGGTATATAGACACTTATATGGTGGGGAGAAGTAAGGGGAGATGAAAAGGAAGGGGAGAGAAGAGGAGAAGGGGAAAAGAGGAGAGGGAAAATGGGAGGCAAGAGGAGGAGAGGGGAAGGGAAAGGAAGGGGAAGGAAAAAGGAGGGAGAGGGAGAAGGGGAGTGGAAAGAAAGGAAATGGAGAGAAGAAGAGTGGAGGGGAAAGAGAGGGAAGTGGAAGGAAAGGGAGGGGAGGGGAGTAGAGATAGAGGAAGAGGTGAAGGAAAGGAAGAGTGACGGAAGGGAGAGGGAAAGCAAGGGAAGGCAAGGGGAGGGAAGGGAAAGATTGGTGCAAACTTCCATGTTTGTCATTGAGAGCCTTTCACCATCTGGCTCCTGCCAACCTGCCTAGGTTCACTCCACATTCCTTTTTTTATGCACTTTTTGTTCTGGTCAAAGCGGCTTAATTGGTGCAGTACAGTGTAGCACGTGGCAAGCTGGATTGAGTAGTTCAGCAGACCCGGGTTTTAAGCCCACACTTATTTGCAGGACCCTGGGCATTTCCTGTAACCTCTTAGATTCCATTTCCTCATCTGTAACATGGATACAATAATGGCAGTAAACCTCTCAGACATCTGAGAACTAATGAGGTCATGTAGATCTTAATGTTCTGTATAATGTGTGCTTCTGCTGTTGGGATGGTGGTGCTGCTGGTGCTGCTGGTGCTGCTGGTGCTGCTGGTGCTGTTGGTGCTGCTGCTGCTGCTGCTGCTGCTGATGTTGCTGCTGCTGCTGCTGCTGTTTGTAAAGTGTCTTTTTTCACACTGCACAGCACATAGTAGGTGATTAATAAATGTTTGTTCCCTTCCCCCAGAACTGCATCTTAATAAATGAATCAATGAATAAAAACTAGCCAGAGTTTGGCAGTTAGAATTCAGTTTCCATTGGACATCCTTGTAAGCAGTGTGTGTAACTCTCAGGCTTCTGCCCCATTCAAGACAGAGCATCTGAGTTCCTTGAAGCCGTGTAGAGGTGCAGCAGTCTCAGAGATGGAGATGCCCACATTCCAAATGGTCTCCCACCCGAAGGGGCTGCCTGTCTCTCTCTTTTGCCTTTCTCACTCACTGTGATTCTGGGGCCTCCAGGAGATTGAAAAAGAGAAGAATTTGGACAAAGTCAGGGACATCTGGAAGCTTTTGAGTTATCACAAGTTTTAGTAACTTTTCAAAGAGAAACATAAAGTTGAGTGAAAAGTCCAACAAAGATTGTGGTTCACTAGCAGGGTAAAAAACCTTCTTTTTATGACTCTTCCCATCTTCCATTGGAGTGAGTCAGGAAATATATTGCTATTTTCGTTTTAAATTGTATTAAAATATACAATCATAGAAATTCAACCAAATGAATGTGTGCTTGGAAATGCTGGGCAGGAGACTGGGGTCCTGGCCTGACCCCATTCCCTCTGGGTTCTTTGTGGATGTCATGAAAATACATCAATCTAAATGATCATTTTAGGAAAACTTTCCTTTCAATGCTATTTGAAGTATCCACCAAACCTAGCCTAATCTGGCCATCAGATGTTGACTGAATTATTGAAGGAAACATATAAAACCAAATGAAGGACTGACATCATTCACCCATTCCAAGAATGAGGCTGTCCAGTCCAGTGGGGAAAGCATTGGCTCCCACCTCAGAGAGCAGCTCTGCCACATTATACCTGAGCAACTTCTAACACGTTCTTTAAGCTCCCTGGGACTCAGTGACCTCATCTATAAAATGAAGGAATGACATACTTCTAAGGTCTCTTCCAGCCTGTTCATCTGAATATCACACAGCTAGAGGAAATATGGACATTGTGCTTTCCTCTGTAGCTTAAATCTCACCTTCTGCAAAAAGAAGTCTTCCTTGAATCCCTTAATGTTCCCCCTGAGATGACTTCCAACAGAACCTTTCAGTATATCTTCTAAGTCACACAATTGTTTGCATGTTGTGTCAACCATTAGGCTATGGACTCCTGAAGAGAAGGGATTGTACTTTTGGCTTTGTTTGCCTCAGTTTCCTCAACTATAAATGGGGGGTCATAATAGCACCTGCTTCCCATGGTGCTTGTGAGGCTTAGATGACATGTTATTTGTGCTTACAGATAACATAGCTAGAGTTCCTGCCCTGGTCAGACCACATCTGGAGCATTGCATCCAGTTCTGGGCTTCACAGTTAAGAAAGAATGCTAGTAAACAGAAGAATTATCATAGAATGACTAAGATGGCATGCCAAGGTCATGGTCAACAAACTGGTGATGACACAAAACAGACCCTTACCCTGCCCACAAAAAGTTTTCATTCTATTGGGGGAGGGGACAAGAACATAACTTGATACTCCCCTAAATACAAAATAACTAGCACAGAGGGGCTTAAGAAATGCTTGACCCTTCCTGCCTTTGTATCCTTGGGGCTTATCACCAACTGTGGCAGAAGCATGTCATCAGTGCTCGTTGCCTTGATGCAACTCCAAATTTGAAGGGAAGTATATTAGCCAACAGAAACTAGAGAACCCCTGCTGGGCAAAAAGTCCCATGTCCACCTGTCAGATTGGCTAACATGGCAAAACATGAAAATGATAAATGTTAGAGAGATGTGTGAATGCTGGAACACTAATTTATTGTTGGTGGAATTGTGAACTGATCTAACCATTCTGAAGTGTATAAGCAAGCACTCTAGCATACCCAGGGCGGCTGCTAGCACAGGTTCTTAGATCTGCTTTTCTAAAGGAAAGCAACTCAGAATGGGTTAACAATCTTTCTTTAATCAAACAAACATATCATTTACCTAGTTCAGGGGGAAAAAGTCAGCACCCTGAACTCCAGAGAATACAAACACAAGTCACAAGCAAGTTACAATGCTAACAACATCTGGGTTTTTCAAAGCTGGGGGGCTCAACGGCTTCTCAGAGTCTCATCTGGCCAAAACACACAACTCTTCTCAAAATGAGCCCCAAAGGAAACCTCACATAAGGGCATCTATATAGGCTTCTCCTGGGTCAGAGAATGTCACAGCCCTCTTGACCCACTGTCCAATTACAAAGTGACAAGGTGTGGCCATTCCCAAAAAATAAGCCTCCTGCCACAGGCTCCATGTGATCACATTCAGCCTATTAGGGGGCAGAGTATACTTTCAAATCAGGGAACATTCTCAGAACCACTTAAGCCTATCAAAGGGTCTAGGGGCAGGAAAGATCTTCAGATTCTCATTACAAAGAAAAATTTGGAACTTTGCCCAAAGGGCTATAAAAATGGGCATACTCTTTGATCCAGCAATACCACTTCTAGGGATGTATCCCAAATAGATCATAAAAATGGGGAAAAGACCCACGTGTACAAAAGTATTTATAGCAGCTGTTTTTGTGGTGGTCAAGAATTGGAAATTGAAGGGTTACCTCCAAGAACTGGAAATTGGGGAATGGCTGAACAAGCTGTAACATATAAATGTAACGGAATACTATTGTGCTATAAGAAATGATGAACAGGTGGACTTCAAAGAAACCCAGAAAGACTTATATGAAGAGATGCTGAGCAAGGGCCGCAGTGCTAGGAGAATACTGCACACAGTAACGGCCACAGTCTGCAAGGACTGATTTTGGTAGACTTAGCCCTTCTCAGCAATGCAAGGACCTAAAACAATTCCAAAGGACACATGATGGAAAATGCCGCCACATCCAGAGAAAGAACTATGGAGTTGGAATGCAGAACGATGCAGACGATTTTCTTTTTTGTTTTGTTGTTTTCTTTCTCGTGGTTTTCTCCATTAATTACAATTCTTCTATGCAACATGACTAATGTGAAAATGTGTTTAATAGAAATGTATGTGTAGAGCCTATATCACATTGCAAGCTGTCTTGGGAAGCAAGGGAGAGAATTTAAAACTATGGAAGTGATTGTTAAAAATTAAATATAAAGAATTTAATTTTTAAAAAGCCTCAGGTCAAGGCCTTGGAGGTGGACTGTGATAAAAGAAGACACACATTCTTGTGTGAAGGAGGTCAACATGAAGGCCCATGACAGCTCAAAGCAGAGGAAAGCTTCCCATATAGGGAAAGTCATCTTTTTATTATAAACACAGGATGGGACCTGGGACTTCACTGAGATGGGAATTTCATCCACTCACTCTCCTTTGGTCCCTCTTCTCTAGGCACCAGCTTAGAGTCTTTGCTGCCTGGGGGCACTAAGGGGGGGGGAGGGAAT
>JAQQSW010006893.1:0-13840 GCA_028646575.1 Pseudocheirus occidentalis | reverse complement strand
TAGAGAATGGAACAAGAAGGGGGTGGACTAGGAAGGAGGGAAATATACAGGTACTGGGGTGGGGAGATCTATCTTGCCCTACCGGAAAGTCTGAGGGATGATGGGGGAGCTGATTGGGGGAGGGGGTATACAGTGGGATTGCTGTTTGTCAAGGGGGGGGTAGGGGAAAGACAGGGAGAAAATCTGTAAATCAAAATCTCATGGAAATGATGTAAACTAAAAATAAACAAAAGTTTAAAAATAATAATTTCATTGATGTATTTTAACATGAACAAAAATTTCCCCAGTATCTCTCCCCCTCCCCCTCCCAGATAACCACACTATATAATAGGTAATATTTTTAAAGCCAGAAAAACAGAAAGAAAAGGAAAAAGAAGAGAGAAAAGAAAAAAAGCCAGCAAAATAAATCAATACATTAAATCTGTAAATGTGTGTAATGTACCACACTCTACAAAGGGGTGGGATGGGAATGTCTTCTCCCATCTTTTTTCAGAGCAGGAGTTCTTAACCTGAGGTCTGTGAACTTTGTACTATTTAAAAAAAAATTCTGAAATCTTTTGATGTAATTTTGTTTCCTTTGTAATCCTATGCATTTTAAAACATGATTCTGAGAAAAGTCTACGGACTTTACCAGACAATTGCGAAAAGGAGCCATGACCCAAACAATGTTAAAACCCCAAGATGAGAGCTGAAAGGGACCATTTGGTCCAAGTGCTTCATTTTGTAGATGGAGAAACTGAGGCCCAAAGAGGTTGGTAGGATTATAAATGATTCCTTTGGTCCTATTAAGGTAGCCACTCTGAGGGTGTTCTGTGGTTAGCCCCCCCCCCCCCAAAGAGCTGGTGTACATACATAATGGATGCTCTGGGGGCTAGGCTGAGGAGGGCCAGCCTCTAGTCCTCAACAAGCATTTTCAGCTCTTGACCAGGAGAGGAAGGGCATGAAGAGGGGGTGATATTCAACTGAGGCTGTGCCAGGTCTCAAATGGGAGCCAGTCCAAAAGACAGGACCCAACTACCCCCGTCTCCATTACTCAGCCTTCTCCTCCTGATTTCCTTCTCTCAGCTTAATGGAAGGCTAGGAGAGGAATAAAGGGAAGAGGAGAGAGTAGACTGGAAGGGTAAAAATAATTACCTCCATTTCTAGAGTGACTTAAGGTTTTACAGGGTGCTTTCCTGAGAGCCACCTCATGAGATAGAGAATGGCTAATGTTGTCATCTTCCTTTTAGAGCTGAAGGGAATTGAGGCTTTGAGAGCCACAGAATCATAGACTTGGGGACGCTGGGAGCAGCCTGGTTTAGGCCATACCTGAAGGGAAGTCTCATTATAATATTTATACCCAATAAATTGTTTAAAACTTGCCTGTGGTATTCATTGCAAGCCCAGGTCTTCTGTCCCTAAATCCAAAGTCCTTTCCATGTACCTCTCCGATTATATTACCCTATTATGTTCTCAGTAATAATAGCTACCATTTATATAGAACCTTAAGGTTTACAAAGCACTTTATATAGGCTATTTCAATTTTTTTGGTTCCTATCACCCCTAGGAGGTAGATACTATTATTACCTTAATTTTTACAGGTAAGGAAACTGAGGCACACAGAGGTTCAGTGCCTTGCCCAGGGTCACACAGCTAGTGAGCATGTGAAGTAGGATTTGAACTCAGGCCTTCCTCACTCTAGGTCTGGTACTATAATCACTATACTACCCTTGACCTAAAGCTTCCCCTGATTCCATTCCCAGGAGTGGCTCCATCTAGTTGCCCCATCCAAGTGCTAGAGTAAAGGAGAGAATAATAAAGCCAATTTAAAGTTTTGTGATTTCATGAGTCTCACTATAACCCTGCAAGGGTAGTAATAAATAAGAGCTTGCACTTTTTACAGTTTGCAAAGCACTTCACATGCATTATTTCTCTGGATTGTCCCAACAGCCCTATGAGGTGTATGCCATTAGCATCCCCATTTCACAGATGAAGAAACCGGGGTTCAGAGAAGTAAGAAGTGAAGGGATTTGTCCCTTACCACATAGTTACTAGAATTTAGGGGCAAGATTTGAACCTAGGTTGCTTGACTCCCAGCCCTCAGGCTCTCAACTACTAAACAATTCTGCATCCCCAAAGTGCCTAAAGCAGCGGTTCTCAACCTGTGGGTTAGGTTCAATTTGTAACAATGAAAACACATCCTGCATATCAGACAGATTCATAACAGTAGCAAAATTACAGTTATGAAGTAGCAACAAAACAGTTTTATGGTTGGGGGGGGTCACCACAACATGAGGAACTGTATTAAAGGGTCGCAGCATTCGGAAGGTTGAGAACCACTGGCCTAAAGCATCTGGATAAATGTCTTTCTCAAATGTTGAGATTATAGGATTTAGAATTGGAAGGTCCTTTTAATTATACTGCTCTCTCAAAGGACTAAAGCAGAAGATATTAAAGAAGACACAAGACCATAACCTTAAAGCAGAAAGGACCTTAGTATTCAAAAGAGCTCACCCCTCTCATTTTACAGATGAGGAAACTGAGACCACAAGCCAGGAAGGAATTTGCTAGAGGTAATACAGGTATTAAGGGACAGATCTAGGATTGAATGTAGGTATTCGGATTTCCCAGTTCACCCCTCCTACCTCACCCTCCCTGCCCTGAAATCACCAAAACCTATGATTCTCCAAACACAGAATTAGTGATGAATCAGGACTTGAACCCTGGACTCATGACTACAAGCCCAGTGCTCTTTCTCCACTACTCAATACCTAAGTGTTGGTGCATTGATCCAGATTAATTACTCATACATCTCTGCAGTACAGTAGGGGATTCCTTTAGTGTTCAGATTTTCCCTCTTCATCTTGATGGTTCATGCTGACATTGCCCTGCACCCCCTAGGCACAGCTACTATTGGACTGTACTGGGATGGGATAGTTAGGGGGGGAAGATTTTCTAGATGTAGACCAACAAATGCTCTGGGATCCAAGGGAAAAACCATCCTAGGGGTCAGGTTTGGCTTCAGGCAGCTCCCCAAAATGAACAATCGATTTGCAGATAGCTTAGGATGCCCATCAACTTCTCCATCGATTGGAAAGGTGTTGGAGCAGTTAGGATCCCTTTGGTCAGGCCAGTTAAAAGAAGAATTGAGGAGGAGAGGCAATGAACAGCTCTTCAATTCTCCACTGCAGAGGACAAGCCAATAACTGTTTATTGAAAGGTGCTGGCTGCCAATTCCCGGGCCCTCTGTACAGTCTGTGTGTAGCCTAATGTGTTTGCCTAAATGCTTATGTCTCTGATAGGAGGCCTGGGGAGATGAACTGATCCTGCCACAGTAATTAAGCCTCAAATAGAGAGCAGGCCAGCCTAAGGCTAGACATTGAGAAGAACTGCCTGATGGGAAGCGGGTGTTGGTTACGAGATGTTCTGCCTGGGGAAATCTTTATGGCTGTATCTACAGAGCCCCCTAACATCTGCTCCAGTCCGTCCAGAATGTAGCAGCAAACCATTTGGTGAGGACAGCCCCAAATTCAACTTTTCCAGATGTTTGGTATCTTGGAAATAAAAGCAAAGTGTTTGTGTGTGTGTGTCTGTGTGTGTGTGAGTGTGTGTGTGTGTGAGAGAGAGAATATATGTGTGTGAGAATGTGTATGTGAGAGAGAATGTGTGTGAGAATGTGTGTGTGTGTTCATCTGTCTCTCTTTGTGTCTGTGTGTCTCAGTTGCTGAGAAAGAAGCAGTGAAAATGGTTTGGGAAACAGTCAATTTCCTACCTTTTAAGTCCCCTGTCTATTGACAGGGGTCTGGACCCAAGATAAAGATCTCCAGAGCAGCTACTCAGACCAAGGAGGTGGCCATCTGAAGGGGGTAGAAAGGTCAAACTAGAATTTCCTAGAGAAGACTTTCATGGGTTCTATTTTCACCCAAACCATAATTTAAATCAATTCAATTGGATGCAATTCGATTCAATTCAATTGAATTCAACTGGGTTCAATTAAATTTAATTCAACAATGATTTATTTATTACATAACACTACTGGTTTTCAAGGAGCTTAGGGGAAAGGGAAAGAGAGCAAAACATCCATAATTAAGTAAATACGAAGTATATAGAAAGGAATTTGGGGGAAAGACCTAAAATCTCAGTGAATGGGAATTAAGAAAGGCCTTTGTATCAAAGGGGGGACCTGAGCTGAACTTCAGAGGTGCCTGGGAAGGGGGGAAGAAAGGGGAAGAGAGGGGAGGAAGGTTAGAGAGTACATTCCTGGCACAGAGGCTGCTCCTAAGATCTCCTGTACCAGGAACAGCAGATAGACCAGTCAGGCCTAGAAAATAACGTGTAATAGGAAATGTCTCGCAAAGCAGAATCATTCTGAAGGACTTTAAATGCTAACTAAAGGAGTTTATATTTTATCCTGAAGGCCTTGGAGAGCCACTAGAGTTTTCAGAGCAAAGGAACATGTTCAGACCTGTGCTTTAGGAAGATTATTTTGCAAGACATGCCTTGGAGGAAGAATCAACTAGACTTGGCAAACAGTTGGACATAGGGAGCAAGGGGGGGCAGCCCCGAATTTAGCTGCAAAGCCGAGTGATTGGAAGGATGGTGATGCCCTCAACAGAAATAGAAAAGGGAGGAGAAGCAAAATAGAATGAGTTCCATTTTGGCCATGTTGAGTTTCAGATGCTTATGAGACCTGTGGATGGCGAGGTCTGGTGCGCAGTTGATGACGCAAGGGCCAGGACAGAGACCTCTGAGTCATCTGCATAGGGAAGCTAATTGAAGTCATGAAAACTGATGAGATCACTGAGAAATGAAGAGAAGAAGGAGGACTCAGGCCAAAAGCAGAGTTAATAATAATCTCATATATAATTTTAAAGTTCAAAAAGCCCATTTTATCTATAGGGTGTCCCAAAAATCTATCAAAGCTAAAAACTTTGAACTTAAAACTTTTGGGACATCATTGCATTCCTGCTTCATAACAGCTAGTATACCCAGTATTACAGAAGAGGAAAGGGAGATTGAGAGCTTTTAAGTGACTTGCCCAGAGTCACAGAGCTAATAAGTGTCTGAACCCAGGCCTTCCTGATTCTAAATCCAGCACTATCCATTATATCATGCTTCCTTAGAGGCCGTCTAATCCAGTCCCATCATTTGACAGGTAAGGAAATTGAGGCACAAAGAAACCAACCAACTTTCCTGAGGATACAGAAATAGTGAATGTCAGAGGTGGCATTTGATCCCAGGCCTTTCTGACCCCTTCCTCTTGGCCATGACTGGGCAGGTCGCTGAGCCTTCCCTGGGCTTCATTTCCTCACCCACAAAATGAGTGTAGGTCTGCCTGCATGACAGTTTGGATTCAAGGAAGGCGTCTTGCAAGCCTTAAAGCATTAGATAAATGACTTTTTTAGAGTGGGGGAAGGGAAGGGCACAAGCATTGATTAAGCATCGATTACACACCAGGCGCTGTACTTTCCAGATACTGTCTCTGATTCTTACTACAACCCTGGGAGGTAAACACTGTTGTTGTTCAGTCTTTTTTAGTTGTGTCTGGTTCCATGTGATGACATTCAGTGTTTTCTTGGCAAAGACGTTGAAGAAGTTTGCCATTTCCTCCTCCAGTTCATTTTACAGATGAGGAAACTGAGGTGACCAAAATTAAGTGACTTGCCCAGGGTCACACAGCTAAAAAGAATCTAAGGCTGGAAGACTCAGGTCTTCTTGACTCCAGGTCTGAATGCTATTAGGATTTTTTTTTTATAATGGATGAAATTGAGACAGACTAAATTGTTTGCCCAGTTTTACACAGAGTGGTATGGACCCTGGAAGGCATGTGAATTCTTCCTGAGAAGCCACAGGGCTCCTTTTGGGGAGAGAGAGAGAGAGACAGAGAGAGAGAGAGAGAGAGAGAGAGAGAGAGAGAGAGAGAGAGAGAGAGAGAGAGAGACAGAGAGATAGAGACAGAGACAGAGAGAGACAGAGAGAGACAGAGAGAGATAGACAGAGAAACGGAGAGACAGAGAGACAGAGAGACAGAGACAGAGACAGAGAGATAGAGACAGAGACAGAGACAGAGACAGAGACAGAGACAGAGAAAAAGGTATCTGAACCTGGGCCAGGGCATCACTCTCCCCAACAACCCTTCTTCCCCTTCTTCCCCTCCCTTCCTAAACCGCCTTGATGGAGCCGCTAATTTTAGCCAGCCACAAAGTCAGCCTAGGCTTTTAGAAAAGACTGATTTATGTTTTTCCTTAATTGCTTTAAAAAAAGTACTCCACATCCAGAGAGAGTGAGAGAATATATATATTTAGGCTGAAATTTTAAAAGCCAAATTTTCTGAGGTCTGGCAAGATGGTAGTAAGGTTTCCAGTTCCTCTTGGCTAGTCTCCCTCCTGCCCCCTCCCCCTATATAACACATCCAACCACAGATCAGGCCTGTCTCTCTGAGTCTCAGTGTCTATGCCACAGAAAAGAAAAGGAGATGGTCTGGGGAGTTCCTGAAATGACGACTTAGCATTTTTCAAACAAGGCTATCATATAGTTTGCTAAAAATCTCCTGCACTCAGCACTGACCACCCCCTACCCCAGTCCCCTTGGCTGCTCAAGGCTGAGGATATTACAGGGTCTGCTTTAGTCCTATCAGGAAGTTCTCCCTGCTCAGGATTTCTCATGGTATTTCTGTGGAGGAGGGAGGGTGATGCACCAATCATGCCCCTTCTTAACTGGAGAGAAGGTCATAGAGTGAAGGGATGCAAGGAACCTAGAATAACCCCCTCATCTTCATGGAATCATGGCCCAAAGAGACCTTAGACAAATCTGTCTTATGTAACACTATTCCTTTTTCTAAAACAGATCATAAAACTAAGGCCCAGGAAGGTTAAGCAATTTATCTGAGGTCACACAAGTTGACCTTGGGTCTTCTGAATCCAAATCTAACATGGTCTCAGTTGTACTAGTCTTGCTCTCTTGTTCTCTGGTAATTTTGGACCCAGGCAAAGGCACAAGAGTCTGTAATCCATGAAGAGGATACCAAGCACAACTGATTTTGCTCAGGCCACTGAGTCTCAACTGCTTAAGCTTTGAAAAGGCCCTTGGAGAAGTCATTCACATCTTTCTCCTTGCCTTTAGAGAAACCTGGCCCTACTCTAGTCCTGCCTCTGACACTGGCTATATGACCTTGAATAAGTTACTTGAGCCTCAGTTTGTCAATCTAGAAAATGGGGATAATGATGCTTCTACTCCCCCCAGAGTATTGGTGAGAAAAGTATTTAGGAAAACAATGTGCTACAGTAATGTGACCTGCCACTACCACCACCATCACTGTTACCATCACCACCACCACCACCACCACCATCACCATCATCATCCTATCCCGTAGGCTGATTGTCACTGCACTTGGTATGAACCTAAGGAGAGGAGGGAGTGGTACACAGCAGAGGCTGTTGACCTGAAAGGATTCGATCTCCTTTACAGATTTTTCCTGAAACAGATTCGTCGCTTGTGCTGTGTTCCACGTGTGCTGACCTCCCTGAAGACTTTGGAAACTGCTTTGGCCTGTCTTGTCCTGCCTTGTCCAATGAATGTATTCATTCATTTATTTTAATTTATCCTATCTGTCACTGCTGTGACATCCTGGCCACTCTTAGATCATGGCTCTAAAACAAGCCCTTTCCCCAAAGCATCCTCTCTCCTTTCGAGCTGTCCTGAATCATCTGTACTCACCCCTTCTTAAGTAGCATCTCCCAGGTAGGAGGCTCCATGGACTCTCTTGGCTGTCCATGCAACGAGGCAGTGCAGTGTATAGAGCACCAGACCCGGAATCAGGAAGACCTAAATTCAAACCCAGTCTCGGACTCTTACTAGCTGTGTGACTCTGGGTGAGCCATTTCACCTATCTGTTAGGTTCAGTTTACTTATCTGTAAAATGGGGATGATGACAGCACTTACTTTACAGAGTTGTTTTGAGGATCAAATGAGGTAAATGTCAGTACATTTCCTGGTATGTAGTCGGTCCTATGTAAATGTTTATTCTCTTTCCCACCCCACCTGTACCTTCCCTGTGCCAAGGTCTTCATGGTGCCCAATGATCCTTTTAGTCTGACAGAAGACACAATGATACTCTTTGTCTAAAGTTACTTGAGTTTCTTGGAGACAGAAGCCATGAAGTAAGTCATTCTCTTGAGACTAAATTTTGTTGGTCAGTTGTGCCTGGCTCTTTGTGACCCATTTGGGGTTTTTCTTGGCAAAGATGCTGGAGTGGTTTGCCATTTCCTTCCCCAGCTCATTTTACAATGGAGGAAACTGAGGCAAACATGGTTATGTGACTTGTCCAGGGTCATACAGCTAGGAAGCATCTTGAGGTCAGATTTAAACTCAGGGAAGAGTAGTCTCCCTGATTCTAGGCCCAGGACTCTATGCACTATGGCGCCCCCTACTGCCTCTAAGTGTAAGTCTAAATATGAAATGACAATTCCCCAGAGGAGGGTGGAGAAAGTGAGAAGTGGTATGCCTTAGTCAGGAAGACCCAAGTTCAAATCCTTCCCCAGACATGCTAGCTACGCGACCCTAGGCAAATCACTTCACCTTTGTCTACGTCAGTCTTCTCGTCTGTTAAATAATAATAATATAATCAATAATGACAATAGTTATTTTTACTGATTATTAGCACCATAGCACTCCAATAGTAGTACTCCTTGTAGCTGTATCTGCTTCCCAGGGCTGTTAGGAGGATCAGATGAGACAGAACATGTGAGTCACTTAGCAAAGTGCGCGGCCCATAGGAACCACTATATAAATGTTAGCGATTATTATTGTATTAATAATACTAGCCCCTGTCTCAAAGGGTGGTGGAAGGACAGAATGAAATGAAATACATTAAGTGTCCTGCAAACATGAGAGCAACATCTACACACAGTTCTTGCTGGGAGATTCCAGGATTCTATTATCATAATCCTGGGGTTGAATGTGTTGACCTTGGCACACAGAATTCCCAGCCAGACCCAGACTCTGCAGCTGAGGATGCCCTGGATAGCTCTGAGCTCATTAGTGCCCCTGCCAGACCCCCTAGACCCCATTCAGCTCAGGCTCTAGGGAGGGGGACCTAGGGTACACAATACAGGGAGGGAGGTAATGCTGGCAGCCAGCCCGAAGCTAGCAGAACCCAGAACCCCCTTCCCCAGAGACAAAAAGAAAAAAGGACAAGCAGATAAAGTGGAACGCTGACAAATGCAGTGCAATTCAGCAGGGAAGAGGTGACTTTCTTCTGTGCATTGTGGGTAATAGGAAGTGCTTATAATTGGGTTGCCAGAAATATTTGTTTTTGAAGTCACACAGACCAGAAAAGGACCCCTGTGGGGATTTGCCATTTCTGCTGTGATGAGGTATTCCCCCTCAGCCCCCAGTCCCATCTCTATCCCTTCCTGGAAGACCTATTTTCCTTGCTCAGTTTCACAGTGGCATAGCACAAAGAGAGATGTGCTTGGGAATCAAGAGAAGGGAGTTCAAATCCGGCCTCTAACTCCATGGTGCTGCACCTGAAGCGCTAGGCAAGACATCTTAATGTGGTGAGCCTCAGTTTCTTCATCTGAAATGTGGGCATAATAATCCCTAATGTCCCAGGACTCTTAGGAAGAAAGCACTTTACAAACCCTGCTGATGACTACTTGTTTAACCTTTGGAAAGTTGTGTAATCTCCCTCAGTCCCAGCCTTCTTATCTGTAAAATGAAGAAGGGATGAGACAGTTGCCTTCTGAGGTCTGTATCAGCCCTAATTATATGATATTATGATCCTTGACCTTAAAAGCATTCTAGAAATGTGTGATTATAATTTCTTCTTTGGCTGGAGGGAAACCAACTTTTCTACTCCCAAGAAAGGATCTAGTGAAGATGTCTAGAAAGTTCCCCGGAGCCAGGCTCCCTTCAAACACTTAGCTACTCCTGGGCAGCCCTGAGGCGAACCTCCAAGATATCTTCATCGGGCCAGGCAGGAGGCTGCCAGAGAGGCTCTAGCACTGGGAGGCAGGCAGGGGCATTGCTTGGCAATCCTCACAGCCTGTCAAGAGAGGAGTATCGAGGGAAAAGGCAGCCATGGCTGAAATGGGGTGTCCAAGCAGGAAGGCACCTGTCTTCCCAAGAAGGGAGCTTCTGAGACCCATAGGCCAGCTCCTCTTCATTCCATCCCTGACAACCCTGCCTTTGTAATGTCTGGTCCAGTTGTCAAATGGCATGCCCATTCAGTTCTCTCCTACCACCTCCATCTTCTGGTTAACATGACTGTTCATCCAGGCCAGGAAGGTTGGTCCATAGAACAGGGAAAGAAGGAGAAAGAAGTTCCAGTCTCTAGGATCTGGGTCCGTTCACAGACCTTGTCCTGGGGCTCAATGGGAGTCATCTACTGTGACATCTTGGAGAGAGTCCTGCGTTTGGTGTCAGAGATGCTAGGTTGGAATCTTGGCCCTACTAGTGCCTTTTTGGGCATCAGTTTCCACAACTGTAAAAATTATGAGGTTTAAATAAATGACCTTCAAGGCATCCTTCATCTCTACTGCTAAGACTCTATAAACTCTAAGGTTCATTCCAAGTCTGGCGTTCTGTAATCTGCTCAAGCTATTATTTCTAAAATTGAGGCATGACCCCAAGGAGTATGTGAACTGGCTTGTTGGTGGGAATATGGGTCACATCTCATCTTCTCCTCAATAGCCAATCACTGGGTTTGCTGACAGCATAACTACTCTTCTCCTTCATCCATTATGGCCCAATACCCCCCCTCTCCAGTCTTTCCCCCCATGTCAGTCTTTCAGAGCAGTCATAAATTAACCTTAGCTGAGCCACCCACAACATTAAGTAACACACACAACTCATTCTAACCCTAAACTTGTGCCATTTAGAAGCACCCACTCATATATACACAGTCATACACAGAGACATGCCATAAACCCTTAGGAAAAGGAATTATTGCTATATGTGCATAATAAAATAAAATGGAGACCTCTACTCTGGAGAACAGAGTGGTGTTAGGGGTAGAAAATGGGATCAGACTTGAAAATCTACCTAGAACTAGAGTGCCCTAGAATTCAGACTACCTTCTTGGGCTTTACCTGGCTCATCTGGCTAGTCTGGTATCCTCACCACCCCTCTCATCAGAAGTAGGCAGCAGCCCCTTAGAACCCACCTGTTTCCATAACTCTTCCTGGGTCTCAAAAATCCCATTATTCATTCTGAGCATGTTGGGGTTAGGGGCTGAGATGAGAAGGTCCTTCCTTATCACAGCTTAATTAGTTCTGCCACCCTGGACTTAATGTGGCCCTCCCTGAATTCCCCTTCCCTACTTTCTTTTTCCTTCTGATAGGTCTTATCTTGCAGGGTTTTGTGACCATCAAACAATAATCACTTCCATTTTCCATTTCTATAACAATAGGAGGGATCTCATTTTGCTAGGTTCTTCAAGCACTTAGTCATCTTTAAAGCATTACAAATGTCAGCTTTTCTTATGTTTATTCCCCACCCCCATCACAAATGGCAAACCACTCCAGTATCTTAACCAAGAAAATCCCCAATGCGGCCATGAAGAGTCGGTCACAACTGGAACAGCTGAACAACAGAACAATCACCTAGATTTTGCCACCCCAAGGCTCTCTTGTGTCTCTGGGCAGCTGTCCCCTCTTCAACCTTAAGTCACAACTCAAATTTACACAAGAGATTTACATTCACAGGGAGAAGAATGAGAAATCCAACTAACTTCGCTTGCTGGTGGAAGGTAGTACTGGAGAGGGGAAGGGAATTTGGGTTCGAGTCCTAAGACCCTGGGCACTTCACTTTCAAAGACTGAGAGCTGGAAGGGACCCTAGAGGCCACCAAGTCCAACCAGATCATTTCACAGTTACGAGAACTGAAGCCAAGAGAGGATAAGTGATTTACCCAGAGTCACCCATGTAGAAAATGTCTGAAAGAGGATTTTAACCTTGGTTTTCTTGACTCCAAAACCCATGCTCAATTCAGCACTGTTCTATAAAGTGAGGAAGGTAGCTCAGATGATTTATCCCATTCCTTCTGGCTCTAATATTCCATCCTCTAGACTCATCTCAACTAGATTCACCCTGAACCCCATTCTGGGTTCCACCAAACTTTAGAGTCTGCATGATATTAACCAGAACCTTCCTGAATGCGCCCTTTGCAAGCATCAGATTCTTACACTACTTCTGTCTGCATTTCTCCTTTGGCCCCGTCATCTGTGGGGGATCCACCCTCCATCCTGATACAGAAACATACATTACCCGTCTCAGCCTTATTAGGTTGTTTCACGAGTTCCTGTGGCCAAAAGAAACCATGCCAAAACAAAACCCCATCACCCGGTGGTTGACCCCATCGAACCGAAAGACCCCACGTGTTGGTGAGCCTTCCTGAACACAGCGCGGCTCATCCTCAGGTGACAGACACTCAGATCGAACAGGCCTCACTCAAAGCCTTTCCAGCTTGTTCTGGCCTGCCAGGACTTGTGTTCTGCTATCAAAGCCTTTGTATTGTATCATAGATTTGGAACTGGAAGAGATTTCAGAGGCCGTCTACTTCAAACCCCACAGATTTCAGCTCAGAATAAGAAAGACCTTTTAAACACCAGCATTGACCAACCATGGCAGGAGATGATTACAAAGATCACAGAGAGAGAATTAGATGGGACCTCAGAGGTCAAGTTCAACCGGCTCACTTTACAGATGAGGACACCGAAGCCTAGAGAGGGAAAATCATTTGTCCAAGGTAAAGGGAGGATATAGAGGCAGCTCAATATAAGAAAGCCCTTTGAAAGAGGGCTGCCCAACCACAGAAGGAACTAATTAAAGATGTCACAGATTATTTTTTAATTAAAAGGGATTTCAGAGATTGAGTCCAACACTTTTGTTTTACAGATGAGGAAACCGAGGCACAGAAAACTGTCTAACCCACACTTATAAGGCAGTAAGTGGCAATGCTCGAATTTGAACCTGGGTCCTGGGTCTCTAGTTCTGATGCCCTTTTCACTCTACCACCTTGTTTCCTAATGGGCTCTGTCACTGGAAATGACTAAGCATTTAGTAAGCATTTAAAATGACTATAAACATTTAGGAAGTTCTTACTATTATCAATAAGTGGGCTAAGTAATGGGAATAGGAAGAAAGACAAAAACAGTCATGCCCAAAGCTGGGCATAGAACATCATCTAACGCCATACACTAAAGTCAAGTCTAAATGGGTGCACGATTTAGGTATAAAGGCTGATACTGTAAATAATCTGGGGAAGCAAGGAATAGTTTACCTGTCAGATTTATGGAGTAAGAAAGACATTATAACCAAAGAAGAGTTGGAGAGCATTATAAAATACAAAATGGATAATCTTGATTACATTAAATTGAAAAATTTCTGTACAAACAAAGCCAATGTAACCAAGATTAAGAGGGAAATCAGAAATTGGGAAAGAATATTTACAACCAGTGTCTCTGATACAGGCCTCATTTCTAAAGTATACAGGAAATTAAGTAAAATTTATAAGAATACAAGTAATTTCCCAATTGATAAATGGTCGAAGGATATGAACAGGCAACTTTCAGAGGTAGAAATTAAAGATATCTTTAAGCATATGGAAAAATGCTCTAAATAACTACTGATTCGAGAAATGCAAATCAAAACAACTTTGAGGTACCACATCTCACCAGTCAGACTAGCTAAGATGACAAAACAGGAAAATGACAAGTACTGGAGAGGATGTGGAAAAACTGGAACTCTAATGCATTGTTGGTGGAGCTGTGAACTGATACAACCATTCTGGAGAGCAATCTGGAACTATGCCCAAAGGGCTATAAATAATTGCATACCCTTTGATCCAGTAATACCACTTT
>JAQQSW010006892.1:0-13840 GCA_028646575.1 Pseudocheirus occidentalis | reverse complement strand
TGCCTTCTATTTTTTTCATTTGTTTGGATCTGTTTAATAGTATCTTGATTTCTCATAGTAATGTGCTTCCATTTGTTCCACTCTAATTCTGAAGGAATTATTCTCTTCAGTGAGCTTTTGTAATTATTTTTCCATCTGGCAAATTTGACTTTTTAAGGCATTCTTCTCCTCATTGGCTTTTTGGGCCTCTTTTGCTGTTTGAGTTCATCTATTTTTTTAAGGTGTTATTTTCTGCAGTCAGGTTGTTGGACTCTCTTTTCATGATTTTCTTGCATCATTCTCATTTCTC
Organism: Pseudocheirus occidentalis; assembly: GCA_028646575.1. Lineage (NCBI taxonomy): Eukaryota > Metazoa > Chordata > Mammalia > Diprotodontia > Pseudocheiridae > Pseudocheirus > Pseudocheirus occidentalis. The sequence continues at coordinate 13,551 of JAQQSW010006892.1, read as the reverse complement.
TTCCCAATTTTTCCTCCACTTCTCTTATTTGGTTTTCAAAACCTTTCTCAAGCTCCTCTATGGCTTGTAACCAGTCTATATTTTTCTTGGAATTTTTTGATGTGGGAATTTTGACTGTGTTGTCTTCCTCCCATTCCATGCTTTGATCCTTTTTGTCCCCAAAAAAGGAATCTAAAGTTGGGTTGCTGAGCTTGGTTTGCTTCCTTTGCCTGCTCATGTTGCCAGTCAATTAACTTGATTTTTGAGCCACAGGAGATCTCTGCTTCCTTGGGGGAGAGCTTTGTCCCAAACTGCTGGGGTTTTTACAGCTGCCTGAGCTATTTTAGGACACTGCCGTCTCTGTAGCCCCCACCAGCTTGGGCTGACTGGTCACACACTTCATGACCGCCACTCAAGACCATGATCCAGATCCAGGCAGGTTAAGGCAAGAGCACTTAGCCTCTGAATGATTGCTTCCCCCCCCCTGCAATCTGCAGGCCACAAGCTCTGAAGCAGCCATGGGGAGGTGGCTGCTGGGCTACTGCTTCTGTTGCTTTCTTGCCCTGTGGGCAGATGGCCGGCTGTACCTGCTTTTCTCCCCCAAATTTATCTGAGTTCCACTGACTTTTCACTTTGTCCTTGATTCTTATGGTTTGATAATTCTGGAAACTGTTGCTGGTGATCCACTCTCCCAAATGCTCCAGCTGTGGCTTGTCCTGGCAGCCCTGGGGCTGAAGCTGCGACTGGTCTTGGCTCCCAGCGCGCTGCAATGAACCCTTGTTGTCCTGCCTGCTGGGCTGCCTTCAGTGGAAGCTTTGTTTCTCTGTACTTTTGTTGGTTCTGGAGTCCTAAAATTTGTTTAGAGTCATGTTTTATAGGTATTTGAGGTGGTTATAGGGGGAGCTTGCTTCCCCTATTTTGGGGGATTTTAAATAGTAATGCAGGATGTAGGATAGAAAGAACTGCCAAAGGTTGTTATAAAGTGGAACTGCCTGTTGCAAATCTGTCCCTAGATGTTATATAACAAATGGTAGAAGTGCTTCTTTCTAAAGCAGCCATTGAACTATGTGACCTGGAGAGATCACCTGTAGTTCTTTGAATCTAGAATGTTATATCTTGACTCTGCCCCATAAAGAACAATTTTAAATAGAGGTAGATTCATGTCAAGAAATAGAAAAGTTCTAATTCGACATGGAGGGAACCATTATAGATTATCATAGGATTTTGAGTTAGAAAGGACCTTAGTGATCTATTCCAATTGCCTACTTTCTCCAGTGTAAAAAGGAGGCCTTCAAGAGGTGAGGTGACCTTTCCAAGGTTACAAATTAGCAGACCTTTGCTTTCTGCATCCAAATGTTGCTGATATTGTATTCAGACCAAGAGAAAAAAATGGATTTTAAATAGTAATGCAGGATGTAGGATAGAAAGAACTGCCAAAGGTTGTTATAAAGTGGAACTGCCTGTTGCAAATCTGTCCCTAGATGTTATATAACAAATGGTAGAAGTGCTTCTTTCTAAAGCAGCATTGAACTATGTGACCTGGAGAGATCACCTGTAGTTCTTTGAATCTAGAATGTTATACACTGTAATTCTTCAAATCCCCTCTACCATTTTTGCTGTACATATCCTTTTATAAGACCTTTTTTTTTGGAGGGGGGAAGGTAGGGCAATTGGGATTAAGTGACTTGTCCAAGGTCACAGGCTATTTTTGTGTTAAGTATCTGAGGTCACATTTGAACTCAGGTCCTCCTGACTTCCAGGGTCCGTGCTCTATTCACTGCACCACTAGCCACCCCTGTAAGAACCAACTTTATATCTTGCCTTGGTTTTCTTATATGTAAAATGAAGGAAATGGTAAATTCCTAAAGTCATGCCTAGTTCCAAGTCCTATGTTCCCATGTTTGGAATGAATTTGAACCAAAATTATAGGTCTGAGATACACCTGAGAAAAATCACTTAAAGTTGTAAAAGACCTTAAGATTACTCCAGTTCAATCTCCTACCTTTAGGCCTGCATGACATTTTATCATTCCAATTTTCCCATACAAAGGAGGCAATCAACCTCTAAAGCCATTAGATGACCTGCTTAAGGTTACAGATCTAGTGAGTAGGGAAAGGAGAATAGATTCAAATACTGGTCTCCCATCTCAAGTAGTGTTTTTCTAGTACTCTACGTCTAGAATTTTTTTAAAAAAAGTGACTTTTTAAAAAGAATGCTCTTAACAGAAAAGAAAGTACATCCTTCTCCTCCTCCTTGTCATCACCATCATCCTAAGAGGTGGGGCATTTATCCTATTGAGCCGATCAGAAACAAATTCCTAGCTGGGAAAACCCTGTTCCTCATGTTTACTAGTCGGTAAACATGCAAAGTCTCCCACTTATTCAGATGAGTGGAAATTGACAGTAGCCAGAAGGGGGTGGAAACAGAGAGAAAAATCAATCAGTTTTATCAAACTTCAGGTGAAAGCACTCAGATTTGCTTCATTCAGAGAAACCTGTTCCATTTTCACTGTCCCAAAGTGAAACGGGATGCCTCTGTAGATAGTGAGTTTCTCCTCACTGGAGGTCATCAAGTAAAGACCAGACATCTACTTGCCAGGGCTATTGAGAGGATTCCTCTACAGGTGTCGGTTGAGCCAGATGGCCTCTGAAGTCCCTTCCAACTCTGACATTCTGTGATTCACTTAGCATATTCATTTCAGGAAAAGGTCACGAGGTGGGTACTAACCCCCAGATAAACCACACATCTATGGTTAGCCTGTAGTGCACAAAGAACCCTCCAATTCACCCAGCCCACTGAAACTGATACCATGGCACTGGAAGTTCCAAATGACTCATCTTGGCATGGAAGGAAACCGCTGGAACGGAACAATGCTTTTAGTTTCTGTCTAATCTTTCCAGAGAAGACTGTACTTACATTGCCATCTAGTGGCACAGATAGCTAGCTGGCATCAAGGCACAAGTAAGGCTGACACAAACAGTTAAAACAACCTCCAGTACTCTTGAGTTTTTCTTTTGAAAAGCATATGACAGGAAAGATTTATTTGAACTGATGTGGAATAAAGTGAACAGAACTGGGAGGACAATTTATTCTAACAAATCAACATTGTCAAAATGAAAATTTTTGAAAGGCTTAAGAGCTTTGATCAAGAAAACGATCAATCACGATTTCAGAGAGTTGATGAGAAGAATGCTACTCACCTCCCAACAGAGAGGTAATGGACTAATAGGCAGAATGAGACTCAGTTTTGCATATGGTGAATATGGAATTTTATTTTTCTTGTTTGTACTTATTTGTTATAAAAGCTTTGGTTTTTCTTTCTTTTTTTAGTGTTGGTTAGGGAAGTAGGAGGAATAAAAAATAAAATTTTAATAATTAAAAAAATAAAATTTTATTTTAAAAAGTATGTGAGATGGATATTTGACTCGCCTTTTGGATCTCAGCTTTTTTTCTTGTCTCTCTCTCTTTTTTTGCCCCACTTAGGATAGTGGCTTTTGAATCTTTTTTGTCCTTTAAAGTACTTTAAAAAAGTAAAATGCCCAGCATTATCTCCATCACCATTTTTTCCTCCTCTCCTCTCCCACACATTCTCCAACCCCCAAAACATAAAACTTCCACAAAAATCAAACAAGATGTATTGCTATTTGTGCAGTACCTCTGATATGCAATGAAAGACCTAAAATGCAGTATCTATTGCTATCCTTGGTGCTAGGTGGAGCAATGGAGGGAATTCTAGACTTAAGATTCAGGATTAAACCCGAGTTCAAATTCTGTCTTTCTAGCTATGTGACTGGGTAAGTCACTTAACTTGTATCAGTCTCGGTTTCCTAAGGCAGTGAGTTTCCATTTTGACCTAGAAATCAGGATAATAATAGTATCTGCTTCGCAGAGTTATGGCTAGGATCAAATGAAATATGTGGAAAGTAACTTTTCAAACCTTAAAGGGCTATAAAAATGTCAGCTATTGTCATTATCCTAAATCACTGGATTTTAGAGCAGGAAAGCCTTTTTTAGAGTTGTTCAGCAAAATTCCTCACATTACAGGTAAGGAGACTTTTTTTAACTAAAGAGTCAAAAACACTTGTTTGTGGTCCTACAACTAGTTAAGTGACCAAGTCGGGATTCAAAGGCAAGTATTCTGATGGCAAATTCAAGTCTCTTTCTACCACAGCATGTTGTCTCCCACTACTCCTTACCAGAAAATAAAAAGAAAACAAACATTCGTTAAGTGTCCACTACTGTCAGGCACTTCAAATATTTCATTTGATCATCACAAATACTCTGGGAGGTAGCTGCTATTATTTAGTGAAAACCAGGTGTATAAAGGTTAAGTGGCTTGCCCAGTGTCATAGCTAGTAAGTGTCTGAGGCTAAATTTGAACTAAGGTCTTCCTGATTTTAGGCCCACTGCTCTATATTCCATAAACCATCTGGCTGCTTCTCTTTATTCCTGTACCTGAAAGAAAAATACCTGGGTTTGTTTTTTTTATTGTATTTTGAACTATTCCAGCAGACAGCACTATGTTAGAAATCCAGTGCCATCCAAGTAAACCTAAACTAATTCTGGAAACTCAAAAAGATAAAATGAACTTTCATTAAGTAAAAGCCCATTGAAGATATGTATTTCATCAATGGTTTAATCTTTCTGAAAACAATGACTCCCCTTCAAACTTTAGATTACTTCCTAAGACTTTGGAAAACCCTTACTTAGCCATTAAATATGAATAGAGCAGCCAGACAGGGTTCTTTGGAGGACCCCGGAAGACATCCCTATCCAGATATAGTTTCCATCACAGTGCAATGGAATGAATGCTAGACTTAGAATAAAAATGTTTGGTCTCTAGCTCTCAGTTCTAGCACTTACTAGGTTACATGGTCTTGGAGGAAGTTACTTAAACTCCCTGAGACTCAGTCCTTTTGTCCATAAAATGGAGATAATATTTCCTGCCTTGTTTATATCACAGGATGGTTTTGAAAATCAAATGATATAATGCACATGAAAGGGTTTTATTGTAACTGTAAATATTAGATACCTAACTATAAAATCCTAAAATGAAATATCATTTACCTTTAGTAATCTTAGTTTAGTTATCTTTAGTAATAACAACTCATTAGGGAGAAATGTGTTTTATCAGGTTAGTAGAAAGTCAAGTAGGGCCCTGGGCAAATGGAATACAGGACAATTTTGATTCAGGGGATGGAAAGGAACTTTGGAATAAAAAGTCAAGAAAGCCAGGAGAAATACTGGATAGGTAGGAAGCTATTATGGAAAGAGCATTGGATTTATAATTAAAGTACTTGGTTTCAAATCCCAGCTTTGCTACTTATTGTATGACCTTGGGTAAATTTCTTTACTTCCCTGGACCTCAGTTTACTCTTTTACAAAATGAAGGCATTGCACTACATGGTCCCCAAGTCTTCTCTCTATTCTAAATTTATGATTTTATGACACTGGACACTTGCAGGGGGGAGGGAACTGATGAAAGGAGAGGTGGGTGGTATTTCAATGACAAGCTTTGTCTAGGGTTGGCCCCAAGCCTTTCTGAAAACAACACCTTTATTCACACCTCCTACTCATATATTTGAGTAGCATTTATGTGAAAAACAGCCTTCTTTCAGTGCCTGAATTTCATGGCAATATATTTTAAGAATAGAAGAAGATCATTGAGTTTCAGGATGTGGGATCTGAGGTCTCCTCCAACAAATGCTGGGAAAATGTTAGACATAGTGGGAATGACCTTGTCTTCTGTGGATGTTTATTTGTAGTGCCAACTTTCAAAACCCTTTGTTGGCAATGCACATGGTACATACAAGCAGAGAATTGTATGTGAAGTCTTGGATCCCTGCTCCCATCCTAATGAAGTTTACTTAGTAGGTAAGTCCTAATGATCTAACTGAGAATCTGAGATTTCATTAACGAGCCTATGTAATATCACCTTGTGGGACATAGAGTCATAGACCTAGAGATGGAAGAAACCTTTTCTAGTACAATACCCTCATTTTATAGACAAAGAAATTTTCCCACCCAAAGTCACTGAATTTGAACTTAGGTTCAAATCATTCTTCCCACTTTCAGCCTATTTCCTCCCCATTATGGCTGCTAGGATCATGAAATGCCTTCATAACAGGTTTCACTCATAATACTTCAATACCACCAAGCTCATGATTCTACCTATAACTGACAAGCTTAGAGTTTCCTAAAGTTCAGCCAGGTTAGAGCCTTGTATTTAACACAGAGCAGACCAGTGGCAGGGGTGGAGAGATAAAATTTCAAATTAGATCTTCCTGCCTCCACAACTAGTACTCTCTCTAACAGTGGTGTTGTCTCAAAGATTTATAATCAAGGAACTCTATTTCCTTTCTAGGGAGATAGGAACTTGCATTTGCGGTTATTTATGCTTTATATTTAGCAGATGTGAATATACAAGTTCATAGAGGAACATTTACAAACAAAAGACCATTTTGGCAATTATAATCCTGTAGCAGTGGTTAATTGCCTTAATCAGACAACACAGAGTTGTCTTACTTAAAGAGAAGTCATCAGTATCCTAACTTCCCATTCATTCTCTACCCACTAGCCTCCAAAGGTAGTTGGAGGCAACTATCTTAGAAAAAAGGATGAACTAAGCTAATACTACCTTCCAAGAAATTTTAAAGGCTGTCCAAAACAATGCTACTTCATAGCAGTTGAAGGCAATAGAGAGAAAGGGCACTGAAAAAAAAGTAACTATGGCTCTCTAAAAAGACTAACAAGCTTTTTATATTGTTGAGTCTCTTTACATTGGTGGATAAAGTGAGTAAAGTCTTGAGCTTAGAGTCATGAAGACCAAGTTTCAAATCCCTGAAGCTATTGAATAGTTCAAATTAGATGTCTCATATACAACATGGCCCAAACCGAACTCATTATCTTTGCTCTCAAGACACCCTCCTTTAAGAATTTCCCTGTTTCTTTTGAGGGTACCATCAACCAGTTGAGGGTACCATCAGTCAATTGAATTTACAGCCTTGGTATTCATGATTCTTCACTTTTCTTTACTCCACATATTCAATCAGTTGCCAAATCCTGTCCTTTTTACCTCCGCAATATCTTTCTACTTGCATAAACACCACCTTAGTTTAGGACCTTATCACTGCTTGCCTGGATTATTGCAACAGCCTCCTAATTGGTCTCCCAGACTCAAGTTTTTATTTCTCCAGTCTATCCTTTATGTAATTGATGAATTTATTTCATTGAAGTGCATATTCGACCGTATCACTCCCCCATTCAGCAAACTCCCATAGTTCCCTATTGCTTTTAGGATTAATTATGAGCTTCTATGTATAGTTTTAAGAGCTGTTCACAATCTGTTCTTAACCTTAACAACTTTATTTTACATTACTCCCCTTCTTACATTCTACGGTCCAGCTAAACTGGCCTACTTGCTGTTCCTGACACACAGACTATCTCCTTTCTTAGCTCCACAGCACTGTAATCCATGCCAGGATGAAAGAGTCACATCTCTTAGGAGAGGAATTGCAGAAAGAAACTGAGTTGCCCACAATATCCACAAACTCTCCTCCTGGGACCAGGAAAAAGATGATTATCTTTTTCCTTTTGCATGTTTTCTATCTAAACCTCCTAACCTTGCCAGAAAGCACCACCTACTGGTTGCAATATAAAAGAATAATGCCAGTTGCTTGTCCTAGGACCATTTCTCTGCCAATTTCATCCAAAAAAGATGAGAAGTCCTATGGCTTCCCTGGCTTCCGTCAATACTCTGCTTTAATCCCTCCTTCTTTTCCCAGTCTCTCACCTTCCCTCCTCCCTTCCTCCCTTCTGCCTATGCTTTCCCTCTGAATTTATCTCCCACTTACATGGTACACAATTTACATTGCTCGTCATGTATTTCATAGTTGTTTGCACCTTCTTTTCTCCTTTAGGATGTGAGCTCCTGTAAGACGGGAATTGTGCTTTTGCGTGTCTTTGCATCCTCAGAACTTAGCCTAGTACTTGGCCCCCAATAAGCACTCAGTAGATGCTCGTTGGCCTGACTGAAGAATGAGGCATTAATAATAATGGTAATAACAACTCACATTGTTCTGGCTCTACGGGATTTAAGAAGCATTTTTTGGCACATTGTCTTATTTGATTATCACTATAACCCTGGGAGGTAGGTGCTATTGTTACCTTGATTGTATAGAAGGAGAAACCAAGGTTGAGACAGAAATGATTTGCCGAGGGTCACTGACCTGGCAAGTATCTGAGGCAAAATTTGAATATATGTAGATCATTAAGAAAATATAAAATCTGTACACAAGAAATACTGTGTGGTTTTTTTAAGGGGACACTAATAACCAAGGAAATCAATAACTATGAGGCTAAATCCTGGGTGGCAACTAATACTAGTTCTAGTTCACCATATGGATGATTTTTCTCTTCCTATCCTGAGACCTATTGAGTTTAAACAATTGATGGATCTACTTAATATCCTCATTTGAAGATGATGTAGTCACTGCCTCCTTGGCTTTGTGAGCCAGAGAAGAGTAGTTTAATGGTTCAATTAACTCCTTGAGGAGATACATGGCGCTTGAGATATGCCAAATAAGCAGCGGGCAACCTCTGTGGGGGGAGAAAAAGGGGAGTCTTACCTTGTGAAGCCATTACTTACCGCGGTGCCAGATGTAGCTGGTGTTTTACTATTGCTTTCTTCCAATAGCAGTGCTCAGGGGGGATAAACTTTACTTAACCTAATTAATTTTAATCACAGCTTTCAAATCTCATACTGTGAAAAGAATTACAAATTGGAATACATTAATAGAAGCCATAGTTTATGCTGCAAGCTAATCATGAAATGTGCATTTACATTTTCTGCATGAGTTTGCAATTACTATTGAAATAAAATTCGGTTATGTCCTTTTAAATTACTAAAATGTGAAGAGCAGATTGAGCTGGGCCCATTTGGGTGTTAAATGAGTAGAGGAAAGTCTACATTTCAAAGAATTAAGCTAGGCATACCCTGCCTGGGTTGTCGGGTAGGAAATGATTTCCAATTGTCTGCTTCTAGGCAATTTCTGTTATTAAGTAGCAACCTTCTCAACTGATCTCGTGCTTAACAATTGGGTCCAAAGGATAAGTCTGACTGGGTGGAAGAATTAGATATAATTTTTTGTTTGTATATAATTTTATGTGTATGTGTGTCACTGCATTGACCCTCCAATAAAAGGGGCTACAGTAGAGTGATAGGCATAGTTCTAGGTTGAAAACCTGGAACCTATCTGAACTGCCTTCTCCCAGCCCAGATGTAATGTCAGAGACATGGAATACAGATGTTTAAGGTTGTTCCAAAAGGTTATCTCCTGATTTGTCTTGAGTCTATGCTCTCTTTGGTCATTTAGGTGGATCTAACTTACTTAGGCCTGGATGGAGTCTTTTGGGTATAGAATGTATTTAATGTTCTTCCAGGGTATGCCTAGAATCCCACATATCTTGGTCAATCCCTTTTCAATGTACAGTTTACAGGGGGTAAAGTAACTATCTTCAGAGCAGTCAGTCAATCAATAAGCATTTATTAAACATCTCCTATGTACCAGACACTATTCTAAACACTGGGGATACAAAGGAAGGGAAAAGACAGTCCCTGTTCTCATAGAAGTCATAGTCCAATGGAGAAAACAACATACAAACAACTAGATACAGACAATATATAAACAGGATCAGTTGTAAATAATCAATAAAAAGAAAGTTAAATGGGATAGGGAAAGGCTTCTTACAGAAGATAGAATTCTGAGATTTGAAGTCAGGGAAGCCAAGGGGTAGAGCTGAAGAGGGAAAGCCTGATAAGGATGAAGGTAGGCTTCACCTCAGCTGTATGCATGCACATGCATTTATATACACACATGCAAATATACATATATGCACATATACACACATGTGCACATATGCACACATGGGTACACATGTGTATACTCCATATCAGGAATTCCTTTTAAAGTTTTAAAATATTCTATTTTTTTAATTACATGCAAAAATAAAATTTTAATTAATAAAACATTTTTTGAGTTCCAAATTCTCTTCTTCCCTCTCTCCCCTTTCTCCTCATTGTAAAGACAAGTAATTTGACCTAGGTTATACATGTACAGTTTTTCACAACTCTACCAACAATGCAGTAGTGTCTCAATTTTCCTACACGCCCTCCAACTTTTGTCATTTTCCTTTTATGTCATATTGATCAATCTGATAGGTATGAGGTGGTACCTCAGAAATGTTTTAATTTACCTTTCTCTAATCAGTAGTGATTGAAAGCACTTTTTCATATGACTAAAGATAATTTTTATTTCTATTCATATCCTTTGACCACGTATAAATTGGGGAATGACTTGTATTCTTATAAATTTGTCTCAGTTCTCTATATTTTTGAGAAATGAGGCCTTTATCAGAGAAAATTGCTATAAAACTCCTCCCTCCCATCCCACAGTTTTATGCTTTTCTTTTTAATCTTGACTATGTTGGGGGTGTTGTGTGTGCAAAACTTCATTATCTATGGCACCTGTTAGCAAAATGTAGTTTCTTTGCTTATCTCCTTTAATTAGATCTATTTTTGCTTTTGCTTTGTTAGAGATCATGATTGTTACCCCTACTTTTCTTTTTTAACTTCAGTCAAAACATAATATTTTCTGCTCTAGGCCCTTATCTTTACTCTGTGTGTGTCTCTCTGCTTCAGGTGTGTTTCTTGTAAACAACATATTATTTAATTCTGCTTTTTAATCCACTCTGTTATATTCTCCTGTTTTATGGGTGAGTTCACCCCATCCACATTCACAATTATGATTACTGTGTATTTTTCCATCCTACTTTCCCCCCATTTATCTATCCTTCTCTCTCTCCTTTCACCTTGTCTCTTCTCAAAAGTGTTTTGCTTCTGACCACGACCTCCCCCAATTCATCCTTCCTTCTATCAGCCTCTCCCTCTCTTATCTCTCATTCCTCCTACTTTTCTGTAAGGTAAGATAGATTTCAATATTATTCCTTCTCTGAGTCAATTCCAGTTGTCTGCCACCATGACCACTGCACTCCCACCATCTCCCCCTCCATTGTAAAAGCTCTTTTGTACCTTTTTTACATGAGACAATTTACCCCATTCTACCTTTCTTTTCCCCCATCTCCCAGTGCATTTCTCTTTCTTAACCTTTAGTTTTATTTTTTGGACATCATCCCATCATTGTCAACTCACACTCATATCCTCTTCCCATAGGAATATAAATGGTTTAACCTTATTGAATTCCTTATGATTTTTCTTCCTGTTTACCTTCTTGTGCTTCTCTTGAGTTCTGTATCTGAAAGTCAGATTTTCTGGTATTTTCATCAGGAATGCTTTAAAGTCCTCTATTTCATTAAATATCCATTTTCTTCCCTGAAGTATTATACTCAGTTTTGCTGGGTAAATGATTCTTGGTTGTAAGCTTAGTTCTTTTGCCCTCTAGAATATCACATTCCAAGTCCTCTGATTCTTTAATGTAGAAGCTGCTAAATCTTGTGTTAATCTGACTGTGGTTCTACCATTTTTGTATTGTTTCTTTCTGTCTGCTTGCAGTATATTCTCCTTGACCTAGGAGCTCTGGCATTTAGCTATAATGCTTCCAGGAGTTTTCATGTTGAGATTTCTTTCAGGGGGTTATTGGTGGATTCTTTAAATTATTATTTTACTTTCTAGTTCTAGGATATCAGGGCTGTTTTCCTGGATAATGTCTTGGAATACGATGTCTACATGTTTTTAAAAAAATATGGCTTTCAGGTAGCACAAGAATTCTTAAATTATTTCTCCATTGTTCTATTTTCCAAGTAAGTTGTTTTTCAATGAGATATTTCACATTTTTGTCTATTTTTTCATTCTTTTGATTTTGTTTTATTGTTTCTTGATGTTTCATGGAGTCATTGCCTTCTCTACTTGCCCAATTTTAATTTTTAAGGAATTATTTTCTTTAGTGAATTTTCATGCATCTTTTTTCATTTACCAAATTTTGCTTTTTAAGAAGTTCTTCTCTTCAGTGGATTTTTGTGCTTCTTTTGTCATTTAGTTTATTCTGGTTTTAAGGTGTTATTTTCTTCAGTGTTTTTTGTGCCTCCTATACCAAGCTGTTGACTCTTTTAAAAAATGTTTTTCTTGCATCTAATTTCTTTTCCCAATTTGTCCTTTATCTCCATTATATGATTCTAAAAATCCTTTTTGAGCTTTTCCTGGAATTTTTTAGAAGACCAATTCACAATTGTTCTTTGGGGCTTTGGATGTGGCTGTTTTGCTGTTGTCTTCTGAGTTTGGGATTTGATATTCTCTCTTGCCATGGTAATTTTCTATGGTCAGTTCTTTTTGTTGTTGTTTGCTAATTTTCCCATCCTATTTCTTGACTTTTAACTTTATATTAAAGTTGGACTCTGCTCCCAGGATGGATGAGGCACTGTTCCAAGCTTCAGGTTTTCCATGACACTGTTTTCAGAGCTAGTTCTAGGAGTCTTTAAGTTTTCAGTTCTTCCAAAGATCTAAGGAAAGGTGACGTCAGTGCTCTCCTGGCCTGTGATCTTGTCTGTGAGTAACCACAAGTACTCTTTTCTGCCCTGGAACTGTGACTGGAGTTCCTGCTCCTACTTGTCCTGGGACTGCAACTCAGAATAGTGATTAGGCAATACAACAGAGTCTTGCTCCCAGTGCCACTAAAGGGGCCTCTGTAATGTCCATCTGACTAGCTGTCTAACCCCCTCATGGTCTGTGAGCTGAGAGCTCTGGAAACCACTACAACCACTACTTCAATTACCCCCAAAGCCTACTGCTCACTTGCCAGTGGGCAGCCTTCTCAAGAGCATTCCACACTGACTCCAGTGAGACAGACCTTCTCTGCCAACCTTCTAAGTTATTTTGGAGTGGAAAATTATTTCACCCATCCTTTTGTAGGTTCTTCTGCTTCAGAATGTGTTTTGAGGTGTTATTTTAACATTGTTTGGAGGGGAACTTGGGAGAACTCAGTGGAGTCTCTGTTTTTACTCTTCCATCTTGTTTCAACAGTTCTTAATGTGAGGTCTTAACTGGGAATCGATTTCAGAGGGTCCGTAAACAAGAATAGGAACTGGATTACATATTTATTTTAATAGAATTGCTTCCCCAAGGGAGGAATGGAAAGAATCTAGAATTTAAAGTTCTGCAAGGCCTGCAACTAGGAATTAAGATACAGAGGGGCCGGGATAGGGGGACCCTCCCTGCCCTACCAGAAAGTAAGAGAGCAAAGCAGGGGAGGGGCTTTACAGTGGGATTGCTGTTTTAGGGTTGGGGCAGGGGAAAGATGGAGAGAAAATTTGTAATTCAAAAATGTCATGAAAATGAATGATGTAAACAAAAAAACAAATAAAAATAAATAAATAAATAAAATAGAATTGCTTCCCTTTGTCATCCTATGTATTTTATTTAATACCTTTTAAAACTTGGTTCTGAGAAGGGGTTGATTGGTTTCACAAGACTGCCAAAAGAAGCCAATGCCACAAAAATGGTTAAGAATTCCTCTTCTCAAATTACATATTTAGTGCCATACCAATCAATCTACCAAAAAA
>JAQQSW010006891.1:0-13841 GCA_028646575.1 Pseudocheirus occidentalis | reverse complement strand
AAACAGGTAAATATGAAGTCCATTCCCCCCCCCACTTTTTTCTGTTTATTGACTTGTTTATTTATTTCTAGTTTACAAGATTCAGTTCCACAATCCATTGAGTTTAAATTTTATCCCTGCCCTTCCCCCCCCCACACACACACTATGGCAGCATGCAATCAAGAATAGAATCTGCAAATACTTTCTCATTTTACAGTAGCCTGGTTGTATAGAAGGGTTGTAACCAATGGAGTGAACAATGGGAAAAAAGAAACAAAACCAAACATGAAAAAGTACAATACCATGTATTGCTTCAGTCTCTATTTAAGCTCTGGTCTTTCTAGATCTTTCTCTGAATGTAGATATCTCCTTCCATCCTGAAACTTGTAGAGTTGTCTTATAGTTGCGCGTTGCTGAGAAGAGTCCAATTTATCAAGGCTGGTCATCACACATATGATGTATCTGTGATTGTGTACAAATTTTTTCTGGTTCTGCTCTTCTCACTTAACATCAATTTATATAAGTCTCTCCAGGTAATTATGAAGTCTATCTCCTTCCCATTTCTTATAACACAATACTATTCTATTACATTCGTATACCACAACTTGTTAAGGCATTAATCAATTGATGGGCATCCCCTAAATTTCAAGTTTTTGACACCACAAAGAGAACTGCAATAAATATTTTTGTAAATATGGGTCCTTTTCCCACTTCTATTATCTCTTTGGGATACAACCCCAAAAGTGATATTACTAGGTCAAAGTGTATGCAATTATTTAGATCCCTTTGGGTATAGTTCCAGATTGATCTCCAGAATGCTTGTATCAGTTCACAGCTCCAGCAACAATGCATTAGTGTTCCAATTTTTCCACATCCTCTCTAGCTTTTGTCATTTTCCTGTTTTGCCATCTTAGCCAATTTGATTGGTGAGATGAGGTACCACAGAGTTGTTTTGATTTGCATTTCCGTAATCAATAGTGATTTCGAGCATTTTCATATGCTTATAGATATCTTTAATTTCTACCTCTGAAAACTGCCTGTTCACATCCCTTGACCATTTAAAAATATTAGTCAAGATATTTTGAGCTAACAGGATAGAAAAAAGTAATGCCAGGGAGGAGTATGGGGAGCTAAAGAGAGACAAAAAAAGTGTGCAATTATTCATCTGAAAAGCAAAATAGTAAATGAATAAGGGATTGTTCTACAGATGGGTATTGTAGCCAAGAAAAAAGAGATGGAATGATCATAGGTTATATGAAGGACAGGTAAGAAGCCTAAGACTTGAAACACATAAAGAAAGTTGGAATGAAAATAGATTAATGGTCAGGTAAAATAAATTTGGGGATTATGGGCATTGAATAAGGCATTTTTAAAAGATGATAGAAGGATAAAACAGCTGCCTATCTGTGTATAATTGATGTAGAGAGAAGTCAGATATGGGTGATGAGTAAATTAAGTAATGAAGAGGTTATGATTTTCATATCAATATATTTTTTCAAATCTATTTCTATGAGGGCACAGATTGGAATGGAGCAAAAGAGTGTGGACCAAAAAAAGTCATTGAGGAAGAAAGAAACATCTCCTGAGGGTTCAATATATAATGATTACCAGGATCTGCATTGGGAGATCCATTTGAATAAAATGTAACTCAGCAGAGCAGAGATGACTGAGCAATAGTGGTTAAAAATCTGGAAGTGTCAACAGACAACAAGAAGTAGGTGGGCTCCAGTAATTTGCAAGGCATAAATGAAAGTGCAATGAGTTTTAGAAAAAGTAGCCAGGAATTCAAGGTCTTCGGGAACTGATCTCAATGAGTGTCAAAAGATGGAATGAGTGACAGAGTAAAAATGTTAAGAAAGGACATTCCTTAATTATGGAGCCTGCATTCCAGAGAGCACAGTGGAAGCAGGTAGAAACAAAGTGGAATACTGGTGGGAGGAAAAGCAGATAAGGAGTGTGATAGGGTGGAGGAGTGAACAAACACATATGGAGTGTAAAGTTTGTACAAAACAGCTTGACATTCAGATGGACGGTATTTGGGGAATAAATACACTAACCCCTGAGGAATAAGTCCAAAATATCAGTGGAAAGAGATTGGTGAAGATCAGCACTAAGGTACTTAGATACTTAAGTCCCAACTAATGGCAGGTGTTGAAGTTGTATACCATAGGACTCATATTAAGCAAGAGCACGGAAATCTGTGGTCTATGGGAGTTAAGTTAGGAGATGGATTTGCTGGTGGGATGCAGAAAACCAAAGACAGAGGGGACAGGTAGATAGCAAGCTTAGACCTCAAGAAGCCCCTATGTTAAAGGAATCAGAGGCAGGTGGCAAATGCAATAACGTAGTATGGAGTAGGGCTCATACAATGGAACCAGTAAGAGGGAAATGATAAGAGAACATGCAATTATTAAGTGCCTACAATGTTCCAGGCACTGTGCTATGCATTTACAATATAAGATAATTGCATCTCCACAACAAACCTGTGACATAGTTGCTGGGCCTAAAGGACTGAAGAGGGATAGCAAGACAAGGAAGTGAGGTCAAGCACAGGGTGAGAGTGGAATGTATCCCAGAACAAGGTGATAGCCTACGAAAAGCCCAGCAGCAGCAGAGAGAGTGCTAAGTTCTCGGAAGAGCAAATCGACCAGTTTGGCTGAGACACAGAATATATTAGGTAGAGTAAGAAGCCTAAAAAGGTAGACAGGATCCAGAGGGTTACAAACTTTCATTTCTAAATGTATTTTAGCCAAAGGAAATAGAGAGACACAGAAGTTTGTGAGAAAAATGATTTCATCAAGCCTTTATTTAAGATTATTTTGAGAAAACATGGACAAAAATTTAGAGAGATTTGTCCACTTAAAGTAGTATTCCAATAATCCAGACTACCATTGATGAGGGCTTGAATTACACAAAGATTATGGGATTAGAAACAAGAGAATTTGTAGACCTAGATTCAGCAAGAATTCAAAGTTCATTACATCAATGAGTTTTACAAACATTTGCTATGGATCTTCTTTGTGCAAAGAGTTGAGAATACAAAGAGAAAAAGAGAAGCCCCTTCCTCTATAAACGTACATTCTGAGATACAGGGATATTCCTTTCATATAGGGATGAGAAGAGGTGGCTTCCAAAGTCCATGGAAGTTCTCATACTGTATGATTCCGGTAAATGAAACCTAAGTTGCATAAGGAGATGTACCTGGAAAAAAGGACTGAAGAGTTATGCTTTCATCTCTCCTACCCCCTCATTAAACCACAATGGGATGGATATGTGGCGTTCAGTTCATTTTAGAAAGAACATTGAAAACAGGAGCTCACCCAAAAAGGTTTAGCAGGATGGTGAGAGAAGAAGCTTGGTCTGGATAGGGACCATGGAACTGATTTATTTTTGTACAAAATGGTTGTTTTAGCTGAGGAAGACGTGACCTGATACAGACAATGGGATAAAAAACATTTTTGTATAATTAAGATTTCCATAGCCTTTGACAGTTCTCATATTATTTCTTCCTCACAACCGTCTTTGTATGTTTATGCTATTACTATCCTTATTTTTCTAATGAGAAATCTGAAGAAAAACAAAGTTAATTGGTTTGCCAAGCACTGTTCTATGCAATTAATAAGTGACTAAGGGAGGATATAAACTCAGATTTTTCATCACTATAAGTCTAATAAGCATTGCCAATTAACTGCTAGATGTGGCTATTGATTGTTTTTGAGGATTTGAATAATTGTAATGTGAAAAAGGTTTACATGTTACTAAGGTGACCCCATTGGGTCAAGTAGAAGCTATGTGTTCAAGATACAGATAGGCAGATTCCCATCTAATATAAAAGAATATATCCTAATGACTGAAGCACTCTCAAAGAGGAATGGAAGACTATTGGTTCTGAAATGCTAGAAGTCATCATACATAGTGTAGGCACCTGAACCTGGGAATGCTGATGAGGAAAATGTTTCAAATGTTACTCTCGTCCCTGCATAAAGTGTCTCCTCCTGTTAAAATACAAAAAGTTACAACACAAGTCTTTGTATGTGTATTCCTGTTAATTAGCACAGGATCTGGACCACCATGAATTTTTGTTAATTCATTCATTCCTCATTGATCTGTGAACTGGAGAACCCCTGATTTGGAAGGGATCTTAGCATCCATTCTTAGTCTATACCTGAGCAAAAATCTAATTCATTGTATACCAGACTACTGATTTCTCTTGTTTGAATCTTTTGTTTGGAGACCTCTAATGAGAGGAACTCCCTGCTCTGAATGAGAGCATATCTGACTTCAAGGTAGGTCTCATTTTAGAATGATTTCCCCCTACTACAAACCTAATCCAGCATCACTGTATCTTCCAACTCTTTTTTGTCCTTACTCCTGCCATAAAGGAAAAGTTTAATACCTGTTCCACTTAAAGGCCCTTCGAATGTTTGAAGACCGAAATCATACCAAACCCAGAACATCATCTCTTCTCCAGGTGAAGCAACTGCAGTTCTTTCACCTGATATTCCTAGGACATGACCAAGATAGAGCAGGCCTGCAGAACATTTAGCCCATGGGTTCTTTTTGCTAAATACTTAAGTATACCTATTACAAGGTGCTAAATATTTGAGTGGTGAAAAAAGGTGCTAAGTACTTCTTTGTCATTACACATTGGGTGAACACAATGGTAAGAGTTTAAATAGAATATATTAGATAATTATGTCTGACTCCTCAGAGGTGAACCCAAGACCTGGTCAGAAGATATAACATTGCTCTGGGGAAATAAATCATCGCTATGTCACTTAAACTAATTATCCTGAGTTCTTAAAGATGCTGCACGGAGAAAAACCAGAATTGTCAAAAAAAAAGTCTGAGATGATTGTGACTTTCAGAAAAGTTACATGACACAAGCCTGAACAAAAAATTATCAATAAGATTTCTATCTAATATTAAAGAAAATTCAGGGGATAACAAAACAAAATGAAGTTCCTTTTAAAGCATCATATGTATACATATGGAACAAAAATATATTCATTTATATATGTACGTATTGTTGTTGTTGTTCAGTCATTTCAGTCATGTCCAGTTCTTTGTAACCCAATGTGAGCGATTATTGACAACAGTGCTTGAGTAGTTTACAATTTCCTTCTCCACTTCACTTTACAAATGAGGCACTAAGGCAAACAGGGTTATGTGACTTGTCCAAAATAACACAAGTAGGAAGTGTCTGAGAATAGATTTGATCTCATGACTATCAGAATTCTACATTTGGGGATGTTACTCTGTTTGCTATGACAACTAGTTACCAAATGTACATTTAAATATATGGAGGTCAGTTAATGAAATCACACTGAACAGGTTCATAAATTCAATGACAAAAGGAAACCAACTTGTAAAGTTGATAGAATACTCCGTGCTCATGGCTTGACTATTCCAATATGATAGAGAGAAGGATATTCCCAAAATAAATTTGCTAAGTTTGTTGCTATTCCAATCAAACTACCAAGAGTAGAATTCAGAAAGCTAAGTGGAATAATAGTAAAATTCATGTGGAGGAAATAAAGATCTAGAACATCAAAAGAAAACATGAAAATGGTAGGAATGAAGAAGAATGGCACTTCCAGACTTGAAACTCACTTAGAAAAAAGCAGTTATCAAAACAACTCAGAACTGGTAAGTTAAAATAGGAAAGTAACTTAACTGAAGACAAGAGAAGGAAGAATTAGAAATAATTGAACTCACTGAACAATTTTTGAGAAACCCCAAAGTATAAACTATCTGGGAACTCCCAATCTTCCAACAACTGTTCACAAAAGTGCAAAGTGATCTAGATGAAACTGGTTTTACAACAATATTTTACATATCATATTTCATGATAAATTCAAAATGGAAATATGAAGTGATTACTGAAAGTCATACCATTAGAAATTTACCAAGAAAAGACAATCAGTACAGAAAGAATTACTAATGAATGAAAGGGAAGAGGGAGTTACAAGGGACAAAATAGATAATTTCGATTACATGAAACAGAAAAGGTTTTTCACCAAAAAATTAGCACACTTGGGACATACAAGAAAGTCAAAGACTGTGAAAAAAGCTTCAGATCACATATCTTTAATTATGTTTTGCAGTCTAAAGTTTTGGACAATTAGACATATGATACAAGATGAAAAACTATGGCACAAGGCATAAAAGTAGTGAAATGATATAAAAGCCTTTCAAATGCAGATACTATTAGTAAATAATTATTCAAAACTGTATCAAACTACTATTTATAAGAGACACTCAAAATAAAACAGAACTGAAATTCCACCTCATACTCATTAAATTGAGAAAGATGACAAAAGGTAAGTGCAGTCAACAATGAAGGAGTTGTTGCAAGGCAGGAAAGCTAATTCATTGCTGGTGCAGATGTGAATTGGTACAACCATTGTGATTGCACTTGGAATTATGTAAATAGAATGATGAAAATATCCAGACTTTTTGACCACAAAATTCCATGGGTAAATATAGAAACAAAAGAGTTCAAAGATAAAAAGAAAGCCACGATACCCACAATAATATTTATAATCCTACATTGCATGGTAAGAAACTAGAAATGAATATGGCAGAACAATGATCACAAGCTGAAAATTGAGAAATGTGCTTTATAGCACAAACTGGTCTCCAAAGAAGAAGGAGAAGGCACCTTAGTTATTCCTTCATTAAGACTGGAGATTGGTAACATGGAACATGATATACAATTTCAGTTTTATTAAAATGATCTTCAGTAATGATAATTCTTTTTCCTTAGGGATATAGATAAGCTTGAGAATGCCAAGAATTGATCAATAAGGTCTTTGAGTTAAAGGAGACATTTAAACAAGTAGGCCTCTTTCTTCTGGAAATTAAAAGAGCAAATGAATGGGGAAATGACCTAAAAAGAAAGCTGAGAAAGAACATTAGAAGATCATGGAACATATTACCTATCAGGCTTATGGACAAATGAACAATTTATGAAAAAACAAGAAACAGAGAGCAAAGTTAGGTGCAAAATGGACAAATTGGATGGCAATAAATTTTAAAGTTTTGTAGAAATAAAATAAACAGTGGCCTAGTTTAGAAGGAAACAGAAAGTTGGGGGGAAATTTTATAGTGAGTTTATCACATAAAAGTCTCACACCTAAAATATATAAAGAATACATGAATACAATACAACAATACAAATCTCTAAGAATACAAGTCATTCCCCAACTGATAAATCACAAAAGGATACGAATAGGAAGTTCTACAATGAGGACAAAACAATTTATAGTCAAAAGAAAAATACTCTAAATCATTGTTGATTAGAGAAATACAGGTTAAAACAACCTGGAGATACCACTTCACAACAATCAAACTGGCTAAAAAGATAGAAAGGAAAAGTGACAAATGTTAGAGAGGAAATGGAAAAACTGTGACACTAATTCATTGTTGGTGGAATTGTAAAAAGATCCAGTCATTGCAGAGCAAGCAGGAATTCTGCCTGAAGAGTTATTAGACTGCCCTCTAGCAGTACCACTCCTAGGTCTATTTCCAAAGATGATTAGGGAAAAAGAACCTATATATTTTAATATTTTTACATCACGTTTCTTTGTGATGACAAAGCACTAGAAACTGCAGGGATGTCCATCAATTGGGGAATGTCTAAAGAAGCTGTGGGATATGATTGTGACAGAATATTACTGTGTTGTAAGAGAAGATAAGCTCAATAATTTTAGAAAAATATGGAAAGATTTGCATGAAATAATGAGGATCCAAATGAGAAGAACCAAGAGAACATTCGTACACTAGGAGCAATATTGTTTTAAAAAACAATTTTGGGGATAGCTGGGTGATGAGTGAAGAGAGCAGCAGCAGTGGAGTCAGGATGACCTAAAGTCAAATCCATCCTCAGATGCTTAATGCCTACTAGCCTTGTGACCTTGGGCAAGTCACTTAGCCCCAAGTGCCCTGCCTTCACTTCTCCAAAGACAAAACAAAACAAAACAAACAACTTTGAGCAAATAAGTTATTTTGTGTATTAGAAATACCCCAATTAACTCTAAAGTACATATGAAGAAATATGCTCTCTTATGTCAGAGAAAGAACTGATGAATACAAGTATGTTTAGAATAATTTTACATTTATCTACCTGTTGCTGTCCTAATAGTATATATCTTTCCATGGTGGGGTGGAAAGAGGAAAAAAGAAAAATTTTCCATGGTAATTTTGTTATATATTTAAAAGGAATAACAAATTGTGCATAGCAGATTCGTAATTTCACAATTGCACAATCATCTTTATTGTGCTTTATTGTGCTTATGTTAAAGTCACTTCCAATGTGAGATTCTGTGATTCAGCATAATGCACAGTGACCAGACACACACAGGCCTCAAACTTCTCCGTTTTGCTCTCTATGGATGACCTTGTCTGGTTCTCCCAGTAACGAGGGAAAAGTTTCCCTTCCATCTGCTCTCACCTGCTTTTAGGGGGAAGGAGGAATAATTGTCATTCATCAACATAATGAATGATCATTTGCACCTGGAACAAAAGTTGGTTGTACCATAGAGACATCAGTGACATCTGACGCAAACAGCAACTTCTCTTCAAATTGATCACATAATCATGGTTCAGGAGGGAGATGAGCTCAGGGCATCTCATAGCTACAACTATAGTAAGATGACCTTCCCTCCCTTTTCTCGACACACACACACTGGGTGCTGCAGCCCTTCCCTCATCTACCCAGATAACAGAGTCAAATAAGGTAAGTGACTCTTCTTTTTCTTAACTCTAAAAATAGGGAAAGGAAGGGAGTGTGTTTCCAGAAAAGAGAGGAAAAGTCAAAGCAGACTATTCATCATCTGAGATCTTTCATCATATGAGGCCTTTAGTGACATGCTTGAAGGAAAACATCAGCAACCCTGGAGGAGGCAATGTTCACAGAAGACTATTGAGTGCAAACATCAGCAGGTGGCACTCAAAAGCATGGGTTTAGTCAGAGCAATATGCTAACCATAGAGGCATGAATCCAGAATATTAGTAGAAATAAATCAATGAAACTCAGAACTCTTAAAGATCCTTCCTTAAGTTCCAGCCCAACAGCAGGAGATAAGGCTGTGTGTTGAAAGGCTCAAATCAGACAACAGCTGTAGCCTGATTCATTCATTGCTGGTGCAGATGTAGATAGGTACCACAAGGACTGGAACAAAGTAAGTGAATTTTCATTCATTCCTTATGGATCTGTGAATTATAGAATCTCAGAATTAGAAGAAACCTCAGCAAACATCCTTACAATTGACAGGATACCAGACAAGTGCTCATTTTTTTTTGTTTGAAATGTGTTTGAAGACCTCTAGTGAGGAGAATGCCCTACTTTATAAGAGAGTATATATGACTGGGTAGGATTAATCTTTAGGAAGTTATTTTCCTCTTCCATTGAGGGTTAATCAATATCTCTTTTTTCCTTCCAACTCTCCTAATGCCAACTCCTGGAGCAAAACAATAGTCTAACTACTCTTCCACTTGACTGACATTAAAAAACTAGAAAAGAGCACAGATATCCATTCCAGAATGTCTTCTTCAGGTGACACAACTACAGTTCTTTCACCTGACATTCCTATGGCATGACCTAGAGACTGCTCACTATCCTCTATTCACACCTCTGAATCCACCCTGTATTATCAAAACTGTTTCTAAACTGAAGGGTGAGAACAAGAGATACATATGAATAGAGAGAAAATTTGTCTATTCCCAGGTCCAGCCATAGTTGGTTCAAACTTACGATTCTATTGGCAAAGAAAATAAGTGAGAAAACTCTTTTTATTAGTGCAGATCATCAGCTACTCTCAAACTTCTCAAGCTTTTCTATGTGCCAAGAAGTGTGAATATAAGACAGAAAAAAGATATCTCCTTTTTTCAAGAAGCTTGCATTCTCTGTGTTAGAAATGTTCTTTTTACCTACTATGAGAAATTAAATTTGAATGTATCACAGTCATCTAGCAAACGTGTTTTTCTTAAGAATATACAATGGGTCAGACTAGTTCTTCATTTCTTGAGTCATGTCTGACTCATCTTGACCCCACAGACCAGAGCACAACTTCTATCCTCCACTATTTCTCAAGTCTGTCAAAGTTCATGATCATTGTTTCCATGATGCTATGTACCCATCTCATTCTCATATCATCTTATTTTTTTACCTTTCCCAAGATGACATTCTTTTCCAATGAATCCCATCTTCTCATTATGTGACCAAAAGAGTTAAGCTTCACGTTCAGTATTTGACCTACCAGTGAACACCCTGAATTAATTTAAGTATTGAATTTTTTATCTCCTAACTGTCCAAAGCAATGCCAAAACTCTTCTCCAGCACTACTGTTCAAAGGTGTTGATTCTGTAGTGCTCAGCTTTCTGTATAATCCAAATCTCACAACAATCTAATGCTACTGGAATAAAATGTAGGTTTGACTACACAGACCTGTGTGGGAGAGGTGACATCTCTGCTTTTTAGTATGCTATCCAGATTTGCCATAGCTTACCTTTCAAGGAGCAAGTGTCTTTTAATTTCATGAGTACAGTCATGATCTGTGGTAATCTTTGAGTCCAAGAATATAAAATCTGACACTGCTTCCATTTCTTCTCCTTCTGTTTGCCAGGAAGTGAAGAGATCAATTGGCAAGATCTTAGTATTTTTGATGTTAAGCTTAAAGCCAGCTTTTACACTATCACCTTTCACCTCCATCAGGAGGCTTCTTAATTCCTCTTCATTTATGGCCATCAGAGTGATCTCGTCTACATATCTGAGATTATTAATTTCTCTCCTGGCAACTTTGATTCAAACTTTTGATTCATCCAGCCTGTCATTTTACATGATGTACTCTGCATAGAAGTTAAAAAATAAGGAGACATTCTTACAGCAATCAGTTGTTCCACGTTCCATTCTCACTGTTGCTTCTTGACTCACATGCACGTTCCTCAGGGGAAAAAAGATGGCATGGTATTCCCATCTCTTTGAGGACATACCACATTTTCTTGTGATACACACAGTCAAAAGTTTTATTATACTCACTGAAACAGAAGTGGATGTTTTTCTGGAACTCTCTTCTTTTCTCCATAATCTAGAAAATTTTGGCAGTAAAAACAGGGTCCCTAGCTTCAATTAATTTATGTTCCGATATTTTGGATAACATGCAAAACACTACCTAGAAACAAGAATCTATGGAAAGGTAATCTCAGAAGGAAGGCACTGGAAAAATGGGGCTCCAGAAAAGCCTTCCTGTACAAAGAAGAATTCAAGCTGCACGAAGAAGATAGTAGGTGAAGGTGAGCAGGGATAAGATTCCAAGAATGGAGGCAGTTAATTAAAAAGCATGCGGTAAGGAGGTGAAGTGGAGTACATAGGAATAAATGAAGAAAGCAACTTCTTTGCAGATCCTAATGAAACAGGGTAAGAAGACTGGAAAAAGAAGGAAAGCCCAAACCTGCAAAAGGCTTTAAAAGCCAAAAAGAGTAAGATTTTACACTTTATCATGGAAGCAACAGGGAACCACTGGAGGTTAAGGCATAGGAGGTTAGCATGCCCAGTATTCAGCCCAGTGCTTAGGAAAGATCAGTTTTGTGGTCAAGGGCAGGATGGATTGGAATTGGGAGAGACCTGAAGAAGGGAGGTCAAATAGAAGACTATTCCATAATCCAGGTGATAAGAGATTGTTTAACTATGCTGAAAGTACAGGGATCTATATCTTATGTGTATAAGTATACATATACATGTACATAAATGTGTGTAAACACACCCACATATAGATGTGTGTGTGTGTGTGTGTGTGTGTGTGTGTGAGATGCAGGAGAGTGAAGATTCTGGGAAGATGGCTAAGTAGGTCAGAAAATTTCAAGCTCTCAAGATCTTCCCCCACAGAAGAGTTAAAATAGCACCTTAGGATGTGTATAGTGTGGGTGGAGATAAATAAGAACAGGACATAACTGTGGTCCACTTTGGACAATTTGAGAAGATCAGAAAGAAAAATCCTAGGACAATGTTTGGTCACTGTGAGGAGTAAACTCCTCCAGCCTGGAATTCCTCTTAACATTAAGCTGCTAGCCTTTTAAATAATAACTGGCAAGCCCTGCAGTTAGTTTGACAGGCTGCCTCAGACCCAGGCATCAGAACTTTTACCCCTGGGATAGTGAGAGGAGTAGAGTGTTTGAGCACAGGAAGATCAAGGGAACTTCTGCTGACAAGGAACACAAAACCTGGTTGTGCTAAGAAGAGTGGCAGGGGCAAGAAGGAACCAGGAGACTGCCACCCAGTGAATGTAGAAGCGGTGAGGGAGAGAGACCCTGCCTGTAGGCACTTACAGGAGTCTGGAGCTTTGGCTTTGGTTTTGGTTTCATGCCAAAGGGAAGAACTGAAGATCTGGGGCAAGAGGCACCATTATCCATACCCCAGGTTTAGAGGTGGCTACAAATAACTAAGCTAACACCACACACATACACACACACACACACACAGAAATGAACAGGCCAAGGAAAAAGACTCCAAATATAAAAACCTATTTTAGGAGTAGAGATGACCTCAGTTCATCTTCAGAGGAGGAGACTGAAGTAAACAAAACCCCCAAAGATTAATGTTAATTAATGGTCGCCTGCCCAAAAAGAATTTATAGAAGACCTTAAAAAAGACCATAAAGTTCAAATGACAAAGATGGAGGAAAACCTGAAAAAGAAAATAAGAATAATCCAAGGAAAACAGGACGGGTATGAAAGGAAAGTCAACCAATTAGAAAAAGAAATCCAGATTCTTAAGGAAGAAAATGACATCTTGAAAATAAGAACTGGGCAAAGTGAAGCCAGTAAAATTATAGCAGATCAAGAAATGATGAAACAAAATATGAATAATGAAAAATAGAAGTGAAAGTGAAACATCTTACAAGAAAAACAACAGTTTTAGAGAAGAGGTCAGGAAGAGAAAAATACAAAATTAATTGGACTAACTGAAAGTTATGATAAAAAAGGATGTGGATACAATAATACAAGAAATAATTAAAGAAAATTGTATTAAAGCATTAGAACAAAAGGGGGAAAGTAGAAATAGACAAAAATCCAATAATCACCACTTAAAAGAGATCCTATGAGGAAAACTCATAGGAATATCATAGTCAAATTCCAAAATCCCCAGCTCAAGGGAAAATTATTAAAAGCATCAAGATTAAAACACTGTAAATATGATGTTGCCACAATTAGAACTACACAGGACCTAGCAGCAGAAAGATTAAAAGACCACAACATAGCAAAGAGCAAAAGGACTGGGGCTCCAGCCAAAAATATCATATCCTCCAAAGTTAACTATTATCTTGAACCCCAAAAAAGGCATTTGATAAACTTTCAGAATTTCAAGACTTTGTTTTAAAAAACCTGAATTTATTAGACAATTCAATATACAAGAACCAATATAAATATAAGGTACATAACAAAGACTGATTATAAGGGATCCATAAGGACAGGCTGTTCACTTTTTATCTATGTAAAATGTAAAATTTATATCTAAGACTCTTATTAATAATTGGATAATTCATGGGAAAGACTGGGGAGGACCTGGGTATGATACATATTTAAAAAGTAAAACCTTTTAGGAACACCTAAAAAGAGTATTTATTTTATACAAATAAGGTACAAAAGGAAGAACTGATACATGGGAATTACATGAAGAAGTAGGGCTAGTAATTCTGGTAACCTACTATCATCTACCATGGGTGTGTAATGGTAATTAATTTGTTTGATCAGATGTTAAGTAGATCCTAGTAACCTAGTGTTAAGTATAGAACTCTGTCCATTGGTGATAAGGTGTGAATTCCCAGAACTCTGTCCATTGGTGAGAAGGTGTTAATTTCCCT
>JAQQSW010006890.1:0-13841 GCA_028646575.1 Pseudocheirus occidentalis | reverse complement strand
CTTCCTTTTTCTCATGTTGGCCAGTATATTAATTGCTTGTTTTTTTTTAGCTCTGTGGAACTCTGCTTCCTGGAGGGGGAAAGCTCTGTCCCAAATCGCTGGGGTCCTCACAGCTGCCGGAGCTCTTAGTGGGGTGCTGCAGCCCCACCTCCCAGCCTTGGCTCACTAAAAGCGCACCCCAGGACCACCACCCAAGACCACGATCCAGATCCAGGCCACTCAACGCAAGAGCCCTTGACCCTGATGGATCAAGTCAGCCCCCCTGCTATCTGCAGGCTGAGGGCTCTGAAGCAGTCCAGTGGGGGCCGCTGCGGCTCTCAGACGTTCCTGCTTCTACAACCGCCTCCCGCTGCTTCCTTGCCCTGGGAGCAGTTTGGTCAGACTCGTTCTTCTCCTCCCAAGTTAGCAAAATCCACTGACCTTTCTCTTAGCCTTTTTTTCTCCTGGCCTGATAGATGTGGTAATTGTGCCTCCAGTGCAGCTGATCAGCTCTCCTATAGACGGTTCCCCGCCCGATGCCCCAGGGCTTGACCCAGCCGGGGTTTCTGCTGGGGGTCCCAGACTGCTGTGAAGAGCCCTGCCTGCTGCGCTGCCAGTAGCAACAGATGTTCTTTCTGTCTTTTGGAGAGTTTGGGAGCTTGAAAATCTGTTTAGCGTCCCATTTTATGAGTTTTTTACCGTGTTTGTGTGGGAGCTGTGGTGCTTTGCTGCTTATATGCTGCCATCTTGGCTCCGCCCCCTGTTCCACAACTCTTAAGCTATTAAAGATTAAATTATTAAAATTGAAAGCTTCATTAAGACATCTGGAACACTGTGTAAATGTTGTACTTACTTATACATGCACATATTTTTCCCCATAGAAGATAAGATATGTGAGGTCGTGGTGGTTTCAGTTTTTCCTCTGCATTCCCAGTGCCCAACACATAAGAGATGTTTAATAAATAAGAAAGCATCATGTGATAGGATGATCTAAAGCTGAAAGGTGATCTCAGTCATCACCCAATCTACCATGCACATTTGGTAGAAAGGGAAGCCATGAGCTAAAGATATTAGGTTGCTAGTCCCAAGTCACATGAGCAGAAAATAGCAAAGTCAGAAATGGAACCCAGGTACTCTGGTTGTGCTGTTTCCAGTTCTTACTATTATATCACCTTACTTCCATAATCAAGTAGAAGAATCAAAAGGGACATCTTGGATTGAAATCTAACATTCTATGGTCCTATGATTAGATTTTCTTTTGTTCTGATAAACTTTTGTATGATTACAAAACAATAGGTTAATGTATGTAGTAGAAATAATGTTACATGTGGAGAGAGAAGTATTGGGTTCAAATCATAGCTCTGTCCCCATGTGACGTTGAACAGGCCACTTACCTTCTCTCAATCTTGCTCCTTTTCTCATTAATGAAATTGGCAAAAGGATTAAATAGGCTAGGATGGTCCTTACAACTGCAGGACAGAAACAGATCTCTGTGAGCATCATCAGTACATGCCCCTTTTCCTTCCTGCCATCCTTCTCTTCCTTCTTCTTATCTCTGACACTTGTAACAACAATCAAGTCAATCAGGTCCAGGAAGTACCATTCCTGAAAAGGGTGAGTAAATTGATTGGTTTATTTCTCAGCTATGACTTCCTAAAACATCACTTCTCCCTGATAAACACACTTGTTGAATATATGTTATTAGAATATAGACATCATGAGGGCAACAACTGTTTTCCTTCTTAAAATATTTATACTTAGGCCACAGGCCCCAATACACTGCAATCATGTAATAATTTTTAAATTCATTATTCAAATAAACTATTTGGGAAAATTAGCCAGTTAAAAACCCTGTGAGGAGAAATCCAAGAAACCATAGAAGGCTAAGTATGACTTATATTCATGTAGAACCTTAGTGCTTCAAAGGTCCTGAATCCTTATTCTCAAGACAACTTGATGAAGTAGATGTTACTGGTGTCTTTATGGCTATTTTGCATATGGTGAAATTAGTTTTGGAAATGTGACATGACTTATTCAGGATGACATAACTGGGAAGAAAAAAAACTATCACAAAATAAAGGCACATATTTTGGGGCCAGAATCTAGCAGTTTCTGCTAAGGGTCACTATATATTTGATAGGTGGAAGAATATCTATACTTCATCTCCTTTAATCTCCTCCGAGGCCCAATAAAGACTGTCATTTACAGCTTTGACATATTCTCATCAAATATGTATTCTGTATTGGTTTTGTTTTATTTCACCAGCAACCAGAACGGAATACATCGGAATTCTGCATCCTTTAGTCATGTGCCCTAATAACCAAAGGCATGCATTTGAGAGATAAGGCTCCAATTATATTATTCTGTGATGCATTGTACTTTATTAACTCAGGGCCTGTGCCTCAGTAAGATGACACTCTCATTGATTTTGCCACCAGCTACTACAACTAATGTGAGGATGGCATCATGCTGGGCATCATATACTCAGAAGAAAGGAAGAATGAAGAATAACATCCAGTGATTAAAAAAAGGTTGCCATTTGAACTTTAGATTACATTCTTCCATTAACACACTGTGCAATCATGAGTCCCTCTATTTCGTTGGAAAACAACCTGTATCATTAGAAAACAATGATATCGGACTAGGGCTTCTTTACCCTTTTTCAGTTTCATGACCCTCTTAGACATTCTGATGAAGCACTCATACCTCTTCTCAGAATGTTTTTTAAATAAAAAATAAAATCTTATTATTAAATAAATCAATAATACTGAAATGTATTTATTATTGTTCAAAACAAATTCATGGTCACCAGGTTAAGAACCTCTGAGATAATCTCTAAAGTTCTTTCTGTCTCTGGTATCCTTTCATTCTATCATTAATACATATTGCTCATTTCTACCTGGAAATAGATGAAATACATTCCAACTTTTTGTTCAGTTAATTATATTTCAGCATCTTTGACTAGTAGTCTGCTACCAGCCATAATGTATATTACCTTGTCCTTCAATCAAGACGCACTGGTTGGCAGCATTTTTCCTTTAAAATAGTAGCATTTCTACATGATTTTTCATTGTCAAACCACACCAGTCATTCCTGTAAAATGAGCTGAAAACCTTCCATTCCTTTACAAGCAAGATGCTTTTGAATTTTATAGTCTGTTCACTTGGCTCTTCTTTGCCCTGTGATATTATTTATCATTCCCCCTTGAATATCCCTGAATTTAAAAAAAAATGTGGTGATCATTATTTTAAAGCCCAAACTACATTCACTGTTAATCACCACAATGCAGGAGGCATTGGATAGTATATTCTGGGAAAAGATCCAGACTTGGAGAAAATAATACAATGCTTCCACCAAATCCAACCAACGTTAGTTTTTATGACCAGCAGTGGTCAGCATATTAACTGAAATGTTTCATTTTGCCAGAGTCTTAAAACTCCATAACCTTGTGAGTGGTTTCATTACGTCTCTTCATGAAGTAATGCATCATTCATTTGTTCATTGGGATGAGTGAAAAATTTTAACTGTGATGAGATGAAAATCCTTTCTTCCTGACCCAGCATCATAATGCTAAAGAGCAACTGAAACTCTGGAATTAAGATTTAAAATATATGTGTCATGGAGGCTTATTGTCCAATAAAGTAGGTAATTCAGGCCCTGCATCATGCAAATGGACTTCTATTCTTGACTGCAGATGCTGTTCCAAAAGAAAGAAACAATTTGGTAAGAAATAGGCACATGCTGAAGAAAATAACCTGCCCTTAGATTCTGTGCTAAGCTTAAGAATGTGCACTAGAATTGCACATATGGAAGGAGATGGAATGGACTTGGGTCATTTTGTATGCACAGCATGCCTGCACTTCAGTCCTTCCTTCCCTGAAACTCAAAGAAAGCCCAGGCTGCTGTGTCTCCTTTCTCCCTCATGGATTCCCATCACGTTGCCATCGACTGCTCTCTCCAGCACAAGCAGATAGAACTTTGAACGTCTTGTCTGAAGTGACAACTCACCCTCGGAGTGCTTTGGAAGACATTAGATAATAGAATCAAAGACTCAGAAGGCTAAAGGGGACCTGAACAGTAGTCATCACATCAATGGTCTCCTAATCCAAACCTCTTCCCAATATATACACACCACACTCATATATGTGTATATGCACATATAAAGGACATGTACTGATATGCATGTGTACACATATATGTGCAATCCAACATTCCTGATAGTTCATGCTTGAAACCTTCATATGATGGGTTCCTTACTTATTTGAAGAACTGTCTATTCCCTTATGTCTCTGGTAACTTCCACTCATATTATCTTAATTCTGTCTCCTGGAACCTCACAAAGTATGTAAAATTCTCTTCTTTGTGATAATCCTCAAAACACTCAAAAGAGTTGCCATTTCTTCTCTTATCCATGCTAAGCACCCCCAGTTTCATTAGCCATCCTTCATAAGACAAGATTTCTAGACTCCTTCTGAACAACTGGTAAGCTCAGCAAGTTCTTGAGTCAAAGAATATAAGAGCAAATTTTGGGATCTTTGGAAGGAAAAAAACATAGCAACAAGGTCTTAAAGTAGTATTGCCAAGAGAAAGTAGGCAGATGTTAATCAAGAACAATGATAGTACTGTAAGACTATAACCCTGAGGCTCTTTGATAATTTATGAAAACTCTTTAGGGAACATCATAGAGAAGAGGGAGAACAGAAAACAATCAAGTCTGGAATCCTATGGTAGGAATCCCAAATCTTTTTTGAATGAAAATTTTGGATAAATCAGAGATGTATTATGAGATGGGATTCCAGAACCAGAAGACATGTGCTGGGAAAAAATAATTAAGTTAAGTTATTAAGTTCTCTAATTCTTTAGAGTTCACCTTTGGCTACCCCCAGATCTGAAGACTTTAACACATGAATGGATCTGGGATCTTATCAATGTTGTTAACCAACCCTCCCATAGTTTCTCATAATGTACAACTCTTTTTCTTAAATCCCCATAAAATCTTCCATATAGTGTTCATTCATTCAGCACATCAAATTGTTAGGAATTTTGCTAAACGCATATAATAAATACTGTGCTAACTTCTGGGAATAAGAAGAAAGGTAACTTAAGAAAAAAGTGTGTCCCCAAGGAACAGCTATTCTCTTGGGAGCAACAGCATGTAAATAAAAATTAAGGAAGGAAGCGAGCATGAAATAGCACCTACCATGTGCTAGGTGCTGTTTTAATAACTTTACAAATAGTATTTAATCTTCACAAAACTCTAAGAGATAGGATCCCTTATTATTTTTGTTTTCCAGTAGAGAAAACTGAGGCAGATGAAATTTAAGTGGCATTTTCTTGATTATATGGTAATTGTTTGAGATCACATTTGAACTCAGGCCTTCTTGACTACATGTGAAGCTTCTCTATCCCTATATCACTTAGATGCCTCTATTCATGGACATACGTGATATTGACGGCAGTTAATCTCAAAGGTGATGGGAGTTCTTGACATTCTATATTTATCAGTGGAAAATGTAGACTGTCCACCACTTATCCCTTACTCTAACTATGTAAGGCATACACCTTCCTTTCCAGAAATAATTTCTCTTACAAAATTCTTCACATTTTTTCCCTTTTATAACTTGTCATTGTGAGGTATTGGAGTCTACTCATGCAAAACTATGAACTTCTCTGGTAACCAATGAGACAGGGTATTAGAGCAGAAAAAAGAGTTTTGTAGTCAGAGATCTACCTGCATTCAAAATTCATCTCTAATGGTTACTACCTGTGTAACATTGCTCATATCATTTATCTACTCTGGGTCTTATTTCCTTGGTTATAAAATCATTAAGTTGAACTTACTGGGCTCTGAGTATCTTTTGGTTCCTAGTTGTTCTGCTTTTATTTTTAACTAAATGATACATTATGATGACAATTAACTTTAATTCTTTGAGAATGT
Source organism: Pseudocheirus occidentalis (assembly GCA_028646575.1). Classification (NCBI taxonomy): domain Eukaryota; kingdom Metazoa; phylum Chordata; class Mammalia; order Diprotodontia; family Pseudocheiridae; genus Pseudocheirus; species Pseudocheirus occidentalis. The sequence goes on along the minus strand of JAQQSW010006890.1, from coordinate 7,924 downwards.
AGGATTCTCCTTGGAATTACATAGATTTGCCAGAAGAATATTGCTCTTACAAAGATGGTCCTATAAAAGATAGTTTCTATAAAATAAAATAACCTGCTCTTTTTGTCTTTTTCAATTTGAGGATTAAGTCATTATACACCCACAGAATATTCAAACCTAATAAAATGTTAAGATCTCACATAATCTTGGACTGAATTCTAAGATGTATCATATTTAGAAGTACATAGATGATATATCTACCATTTCCTTAGAGGGTCAGACTCCATTTGGAGCATCATAAGACCATGGTTTACATCTGTAAAGTGTTCTCAGTTTAAATCATTTCCCTTGGTTTAAAGCCATGGAAGAGTTCTAAAAGGATTCTGAAAATCAAATAAGAGAGGTAGAGGAAAAATTACTAAGAGAAATAATAGGGATGCAAGAAAATCATGAAAAGAGTTAACAGCTTGGTAATGAAGACACAACAGAGAGACTGAAGAAAGTAACACCTTAAAAAAACAGACTAGGTCAAATGATACAAATGATATATGAAGGTATTGAGGAGAAGGTCTTAAAAAGCAGACTTGACCAAATGGAAAAAGAGGCACAAAATTCACTAAAGAAAAAAACTCATTAAAAATTAAAATTTACCAAGTAGAAAAGGAGGTAGAAAAGTTCAGTATACAATATAATTCCTTAAAAAGTAGACTCAAGCAAATGGAAGCTAATGATTTAATGAATTATCAAGAAACAATAAAATAAAACCAAAAGAATGAAAAAATAGAAGAAAATTTGAAGTGTCTCATTGAAAAAGCAACAGTCTGTAAAGTGATGCATAAGCAGCTTTCTAGACGACTGCTGCTGTGAAGTTTTCAAGGTTCTGAGTACATAGTATAGTGAATTGTATTTACTTAATGACAAGAGTATGTTTATGTTTACAAGAGTAAAACATTCACCTTAATCAAAATACAGCATTCACCAGGTCACAATTCAACAACTTATCAATAAAATGGCCACATAGTTTTCACCAAAGTGGACACATAATTTTAAAGAAAGTACATTCATTTAGTCAATCACAAAATCCTTAATTCAATCAGAAAGTTCAAAAGTTAAAGTTATCCACCCCTAGGTCACAGTAAATCACCGTCTTCTCAATCAATACACAGTTTCCAAGTAGTCTTTCAGCTTGATTCAAGGCTGTATCTCAGCTTCCATGGTTCCTCTTCCATGGTTCCAGCTCCAACTGTCACCTGGGTTCAAAGGCAGTCAGTTCCCAGCTTTTTTTCCAGCTCCTTGTCCAGTTCGTCATCCACTTTCCATTTCATATTGAAATTCACAGCTTCCAGTCCACCTCAAGTCCTTCACAGTTCTTGTTTCTGGGAAGACAAAGTTTGACAGAACCACAATAATATTCATACACATTGCTGGCACCATCATCAGTTTACTGAGAACTCAACACAAATCATCAACATAGAAATCAACAGACCCACAAACAAGGTCCAAGAGGGCAGCACAAATCATTAGTAAAGTCACAGGACCTCCAAAACCCTCCTCCAGAAAACTCTGTAAACATACAACCAGAAAATCCTCCCTCAGGGCATCCAGTAAGGTTTCTGTACAAAGTATCACAAACATCAACACAAATGCAGCAGACAGAGTGCTGGGATACCACAAATTTTCTACTTCTTAACTCTGCCATCACAACAGTCTTCTTCTCAGTTCTGCTGTCTCTAGCCTGGGCCTTTCTGTATATATGGTCATTAGCTCCTCCCCATCCTGTTGCAGGAGTTCAGGAGTTCTAGGGTTCACAAGTTGTGGGGTTCATACTTTCTGTTTCTTAAGAGACTTGAGATAAGGCTCAAAAGAAAATTGAACTGAAACAAGGTGGTTAGTACTTCTGTGCTTGCCATTACACAGTCCTGAGAAATAGATCCAGGAGAAATCATTTTAAAATTATTGGACTGTTTGAAGGCCATGATTGAGAAAAGAGCCTGGGTGGCCTCTTTCAAGAAATTATTGAGGATAAATATCCTGATATCCTAGAACCAGAGGGTAAAGTAGTCATTGAAAGAATTTACCAGTCAAGTCCTGAAAGAGCTCCAAAAATGAATATAGTATTCACAAAATATAATATCCTAATTACAGAATTATCATTTCAAGGAGAAAATATAGCAAACAGACAGAAACAATTCAAGTATTGTGGAGTCATAGTCAAGAAAACAGACGTTTTATCAGCTTCTACATTAAATCATCAGAGGGCTTGTAATATGATCTTCCATACAGCAAAGGAGATAGGATTACAAGGAAGAATCACCTAGCCTGCAAAACTGAGTACAATCATCCAAGGGGAAAAAGACTATTGATGAATAGAAAATTTGACTTTCAAATACAAAATGCAAAAGAAGCATAAAAAGGTAAACAGTAAAGAGAAATCATAAGGGATCTGATAATGTTAAGATTTTTATATTCCTACATGGTAAAATGACATTTATAACTCCTAAAAACTTTCTTATTTTTAAGGCAGTTAGGAGGAATATAAATAGACAGAAAGGAGAGGTGTGAGTTGAACATGATGACAAGATTATCTGAAAAAACATATTAAGGGATGAGAAAGAAATATGCACTGGGAGTAAGGGAAAGGCAGAGGTAGAATAGGATAAATTATCACACACAAGTGAGGCAATAAAAAGCTTTTACAATGAAGGGGAAGAAAGGGGAGATAAAGGAGAGTGAGTGAACCTAACTCAAATCAGAATTGGCTCAAAGAGGGAATAACATACACAATTCACTATAACAATCTATCTTACCCTTCAGGAAAGCAGGAGGGGAAAAGGCAAGAGAAGAAAGAGGCAGTTATAGAAAGGAGGGCAGACTGGGGAAGGGGGTAATCAGAAGTAAAACATTTCTAAACACAGTCATGATGAAAGGAGAAAGAAAATATTTTTTTTAATGGGGGAGTGATAGGATGGGGGAAATACAATTAGTAATAGTTAGCATGGGGGGGAAATTAAAGAATGTTCCTCTGATAAAGCCTCATTCCTCAAACATATAGAGAACAGATTCAAATTTATAAAAAAAATAAGAGACAGCCCCAATTGATAAATGATAAAAGATATGACTAGTTTTCAGATGAAATAATCACAGCTACCTATAGCCATGTTAAAAAATACACTAACTCAAGATTGATCAGAGAAATATAAATTGAAAAATTCTGTGGTATTATCTCATACCTATTAGATTGGATAATAGGACAGAAAAGGTAAATGACAAATGTTGGAGGGGATGTGACAAAAATGAGACATCAATGCCTATTTGCAGATTTGGGAATAGATTTAACCATTCTGTAGAACAATTTGAAACTACACCCAAAAGGCTATGAAACTATGTATACCTTTTAACCTAGCAATACCACTACTAGGTCTGTACGCCAAAAAGATATTTAAAAAAAAAGAAAAAGGGAAAGTTCTTATATGTAATAAAAATATTTGAAATAACTTCTGGTGGCAAAGAATTGGAATGCTCGTTGATTATGGAATGGCTACACAAATTGGGGTATGTGATTATAATATTATTGGGAAATAAGAAATTGTGAGCAGGATATTCCTGGAAAAACTTGGAAAGATTTACAAAAGTTGATGCAATGTGAAATGTACTGTGTACAAAAAATAGCAGTTGTTGTGAGATAATAAACTGTGATTATTGGTAATATAATTATCCAAGACAACTCTGAAGGATTTATGATGAAAAACACCATACATCCTCAGAGAGATGCAGTTGACAGTGTCTGAAAACAGATTGATGCATACACTTTTAAACTTTATTTTTCTTGAGGTATTTTTTGTTTTTGTTTTCTTTTACATGATGACTAAGATGGAAATGTTTTACATGACTATACATGTATAACCTATATTGTATTGCTTGCCTTCTCAATGAAGGAGATGAGGAGGGAGAAAAAGAGAGAATTTGGAACTTAAAGTTTTAAAAATTAATGTTAAAATTGTCTTGACATGTAACTGCTGAAAAATGAAATGGTAAATAATGTAAAAATAAAAAAACCCTCACTTTATAAGTTCCTAAACTGGAAAGACTCCCTTGCATGATTGTATTTGTGTCCTCTGTGCTAAGTACTGTACCTGATAAAAGTACCTGATATTTATTCTTTCAATAATTTACCCAATTATTTATTCATTCATTCTTTCAAATACAGATGTTCCAATGATTCACCTGCAAAATGAAATGAAAATAAGGATTGAAACTAATTTTCAACAGTGATGCTTTCCACTGAACCTTGTTTTTCTTTTCTTAACATTTTAAATGAACAGTTACATTTAGAATAGGATTTGTAATTATTTTCATTTTGATGCATCAATTATTTGATATAATTAGGAGCTACATAAATGTGGTAAGCATTTATTAAAATTCTGTTTTATAAATAAAGGTAGCATTATTCTAAAAATATTCAGAGAAGATTAAATTTTTATAAGCAAATCAGACATGCAATAATATTGGGCTTGGGGGAATAATAAAATTATCTGTGAAGAATCAAATTATTTTCTAATATATTCATTCTTGGCATTGCTACTAGGTATTGATAACTGTTTTTTGGGTAGTTTATGGTGGCATTTTTTTTAAGTGAAAAGGATTCTAGATGGAGAATAGCAAAAAAAAAAGCCTTACATTTGGTAAAAGTTCTAAAACTAGCATCTTGTGATTTCCAGTAAGTTACTAGATAAAAAAAACTCCAAATTGGAAGGGACTTTAGTGATCATTTACTCTATGCTCAGAAGGAATGTCTGAATGAATGAATGAATGAATGAATGAATGAATGAATGAATGAATGAATGAATAATATTCCTGAAGTGCAAAGAGCTGTTTTAAGTACAGGAATCACATGCAACAACAAAACGAAACAGAACAAAAAATGAAAGACAAAACAAAACAAAAGGAGCCAATCAAACAACAATAAAAGTGTTCTCAAAATAATCACATTCTGGTAGAGGAATCTAATACATATAGGAGATTTCAGTTGTAAATCAGATGGAAAGCTTTACTGATTTTTAAGTTTCAGTATTGAAACAAGCTAATTTATTTTATTTGGTGTCATTTCTATTGGTAAAGCCAGATCCATTATAGATGTTGTACCATTTGACAAGGACCAAAGGTTTTGGTAACAAAAATATTTTTTTCCAAGTGAGAGAGGTGAAATTCAGTAAATATAACTATAGAAGAAGGAGAATTTTTACAAGTGTAAGAGCTGGTTGTTAAAGAACTTCCAGAAGGAATGGATAATTTCAGGTGTCAGGATAGAAGCAAAAAAAAGTATTTATGAGGTGCAACTATTCTCAGTGCTATTGAGCTTACAATACCAATGAGCTTATCAGTAATAGTTGGTGAGCCATTGCTTTTGATCTTGGTAAAAGGAAGTGGGTTCTCTTCTCCACAAGAGGTCTCTCACGGATGCCTTAGGAGTTCAGCTACAAGGAGGAATTTTGGTTTTGGAGTCACTGCTATTTACAAGGCTCTTAGGTTTGTCCTCCTATTGAGAACATTTTTTGAGGACAGTGTAGTTGAATATAAGAACTTGTCACCCAATCTTTGTTTGAAATTCTCTGGTAAAAACACAACCATGCCTTCAAAAGTCAGCACATCCCACTTCGGAACTTCTCTTATAAAATTAAAAAAAAATTCTGAAACAACAGAACAACTGTTGAAAAAGTAATGTATTCTATATTTCATCTAAGCATGATATCAACAATGAGACTATGGAGATGGGAGGTAAAAGCTAGCTCTGATGGCAGCTTCCACCATTTCTAGTTATTCATTATTCTTAGGAAATTGTTTGATCCTTTTACATTACAATTGTTTTTTTAATCTTAAATATCATAAAAAATTTTGTTGTTCGAACAGTATTTTCCCCATTACTCTATGTTGTGTCCTCTGAATATATTTGTGTCAGTTTCCTCGTGTCAGCCTTTTCCAATACCTGAACACAGGTATCCTAATACTTCCATAGTACTCTCTCCTCCCAGATAAAAAGTGCCCTACTGCTTCATGTGATGCATATATGGTATGATTCTGTGGCCTTTGGCTTCTAGATGCCATCCTGATTACTCTGTAGCTTGTAGAGAATAACCTTCTCAAATTATTGGGAAGATTATTCTTCCCAAAATCTGATACTCCAAATTAACTGCAAATCTCCTCATCTATCCTTCTTAGAGACAATAGAGGGACTATGGTCTCTCTGATCCTTGACCTTTTATTGTAGAAGTCAGAGGAGGAAAGAAGGAAGGAAAGAAGGAAGGAAGGAAGGAAGGAAGGAAGGAAGGAAGGAAGGAAGGAAGGAAGGAAGGAAGGAAGGAAGGAAAAAAGAGTGGGAAGGAGGAAAGAGAGAATCCACTTCAGCCTCTTCATTTTCTAAAAGAGAAAATAATGCTTTGACATATTACTTGACTTGTTAACATTACCAAAGAGATTTAATGAATCATTGCTTTCTAAAAGAACCCAGTTCCAAACCTGGATACTTGACTTCTATTTGTGTATCACACCATAAATGCAATATAACCTTAGGAGCTTGTACTAGAAATGAATGAGCTCAACTACACATTTTGGGTAAAGGAGTCACATAGTCATATGAGTGCATTAGGAATTAATCAAGTCCTATGCATTTATTAAATGTTTACTAGGTGCCAAGGCACTATACTACCATAGGTATACAAAGCAAGACAAATACAGTTCCTCCCTCCAGAAACTTACAGTCTAATGTAGACACAACACATACACAAACAGAATTATTCTCATACAGATTAAATGGAAGGTAACCTCAGAGGGAATAATACTACCATCTGGACAGAGGGAAAGGATTACTGATGATCTGAGCCTTGAAGGAGACAGGGACTCTCTATGAGATTGGAAGGAGGAGAAAGAACATTCTAGGCAGATACACACACATAAGCACATACATACATGTGTGTATATATAAATATACACATACATATAAATATATACACACACATATATCCATACATACACACAGAGATGGTAGATAGCTAGCTAGCTAGCTACCTAGCTAGATAGCTAGATAGATGGATGGATGGATGGATGGATGATAGATAAATCTGTATTTTTAGGAAAAGCATGTAGCCAAGTATGGCTAGACTTAAGTAAGAAGACAGGGTTAATTTGCAATTTGTATGAAAGATAGACTGGAGAGAGGGATATGAAGGGAGGGAAATTAATGAGAAATCTATTACAGAAGTTTAGGTAAGAGATGATAACTCTTTGAATGAAAGTTATTGCATTGTGGGTAGAAAGCAGGCTTCAAATGCAAGACACATTGCAGAGGCAGCATGAATAGGATTTGCTTAGCTTTCCTTTCTATTCTACATAACATTTTATATTTAGGTGATTCTCTTTAACACTGCATAAGGTGTTGAACCTGGAGTCAGATGGCATGAGTTCAAATTCACACTCAGATAGTTACTAGCTATGTGGCCCTGGACAACTCACTTCACCTCTGTCTGTGTTGTTTTTTTTTTAATTTTGTTTTCTTGTTTACATTATTCATTTTCATTACATTTTTGAATTGCAAATTTTCTCCCTGTCTTCTCGTGCCCCACACCCAAAACAGCAATTCCACTGTAAATCCCCTCCCCTCCTCTGCTCTCTTATTTTCAGGTAGGGCAGGGAGGGTCTCCCTATCCCAGCCCCTGTATATCTTAATTCCTAGTTGCAGGTATTGCAGAGCTTTGATTTCTAGATTCTTTCTATTCCTCCCTTGTCACCCACCCCACTGGAAGGACAAGCAGTTCAATACAAGCTGTGGATGTGTGATTATACAGGACATCTTCATAGTGGACAGATTGTGACAGTGATCATATGTCCCTCCTTCCTATCCCTCCCCCCACTTTGTTCTGTTCTTCTTGAAGTGTGTGTTTCCAGCATCCCT
>JAQQSW010006889.1:0-13841 GCA_028646575.1 Pseudocheirus occidentalis | reverse complement strand
GGGGGTTGGCCTTCACCAGGCAGGAAGAAATGAACAAAGGAAGATAAAAGTAATTGACAGGAGAAGGGGGAGGGTAGACACTCAGGAGGGGGGGTACATTCCAGACTGAGAAGCTTTTCACTAATTTTGTGTCCCACACACCTCTGAGATGACCTGAAATATCATGATACATCTTGTACAGAGTTATTTGTACACCTCTTCCTTGTTAGAATGTGAGCAGGGACCATGTTTTTACCTTTTGTGTCATCCCAGTGCTTAAGCAAAGCATCTGGCATGTAGCAGACATTAAAATAGCATTAACTAATTATACTTAATCTTTTTTCCTGTATCACACATTTAAGAGGAAGTCCTCTCTTCTAAGGTTTCCACCATTTTCTCCAGAATAATCAGTTCCTCTCCTTGAGAATCAGGTGTGGCTTAGATCAGATGGTCAGACTTTTACATCTGGAAGAGATCTTACCAATTAACCAGCAAGTAATTACTTAGTGCCTTCTTTGTGCTAGGTGCTAGGAATGCACATAGAAAAGCCAAGGTCCCCACCCACTTACACAAACAGCAGGTTCTCAGAGGAGAGAGAGAGAGGTAAATGCAAATAACACAAAGATACTAACCCAGGGGAACTAGGAAAAGCCTGTTAAAGAGAGCATCTGAGCTGAGCCTTAAAGGGGTGCAGGGGCTGGAAGAGATGAGGTGAGTAAGGCGAGCATTCCAGGTACAGGGGAAAGACTGTTTGGGTGGTACTGCTCTCTTTGTTCTATTATCTCAGCCCATCCACAACCACTAGCTCTTCCATACTGAACTTTGCCTTTGTTATTATAAGCACTGGTTTTGGTCACCAGATAGACTAAAACTCAAATATCTAACAATCTCTAATTTGCCTTTTCCCCTGTCTTTGTTATGCTTGTTAACGATATGAAGAGTCCATCAGCCAACAAAAACTACTGGGAAAACCAGGCAGCAATTTAACAGAAAAAACCAGTGCTTAGTACAGTGCTTGGCACATGGTAGGTGCTGAATAAACATTTATCGAATTGAATTTTAGATCAGGATCTTACATCATATATCGCAATTAATACAAAATGGATAAATAATGGAAATAGTTTAGAATTACATCTTTAAAACGTTACAGCAAAAGAAGCAGCCATCTTTCTTTCACAACAAAGGAGAGAGGAAAGATTCCACTGCTAAACAAAAAGCTATTTTTTGGGAAAACAAGTGAATACTTTAGCTTTATTCTGCTCATTTCAAATATGGCTTTGGGTCTGACCTGTTGTACAGCCTTAGGGATCAGTTTTATATACTATAAAAAGTCATCATTATTAAATTGTTGTTACTGAACTCTCCTAAAATGTAGCTACAAACGGTCTTGTTTTATCTATAGAAACACAAAGCAATGAGGTCTCTTCGGGTATAGGGGTCACTCCTCTGTGATGGAGATGTGTCGGTTTCTGGTGAGAAACCCTGCCTGTGCTCATCACTAAGAGCACCTGGGTTGTCCAGAAGGAGATTCCAATAAGAATTCAAGAACTAGAACACGCTTCGCTCCGTCTCTGCAGCTTTGTAGACTCTCTCATGATTGACAATTTGCTGGTCATTTTCTTCTATGCTGTTCTTTATTTTAAAAATTATACCCCAGTTTTTCATTCAACATAATTCAACTTTTCTTCAAGGCATTCTTTCTTCCAGTCTTCTTACATCACACAGCACCCCTCCCTTAGCCCAACCACATTCTCTCCGACCCAGTAACACTTCATTCCTTACTATACCTCTTATAAGACACTCCATCTCCCACCTCCAGGCATTTTCTCTGGCTGTCCCCCATGCCTGGAGCTCCTTTTCTCTTCATCTCTGCCTCCTGGCTTCCTTGGTTTCCTTCAAGTTTCAGCTAAAATCCCAATTTTTGTAGGAAGTGTTTCCCAATCCCTCTTAATTCTCATTCCCTCACTTTGTTTACAGATGAAAAAAAACCAAATTTGGTTCCTCTGTTGATTATCTCTAATTAATCCTGCATATACTTTGTTTATGCCTTCCCCCATTAGACAGTGAACACTTGAGGGCAGGACTGGTTTTCACCTTTCTTTCTATCTCTAGCATTCAGCACACTGTCCAGCACATAGTAAAGGATTAATAAAGATTAACTTTCATAATTTCATTATTTCAACTCCATTCTTACAAACTCAATAATCAGGCTTATTATTTTCCATAAAATTCCTACTTCTCAGGTGTTTGGGCACACACAAATCTTCACAGTGCAAAACTTGTCTTGCGGCTGATGGTAGACTTAGATACATAGTGTGTGTAGGCCTGGATGCTGTCACTGATCTGTTCATTAAGCAAAAATGGCCATCTGTTGGTTACTCTTTTTATTTTCTCCAAATCCCTGGCACCATAAATGGAATGTGACAAAACATGTCTCAAGCCAGAGTGTGGTGCAGTCCCAGCTGGCGGCCCACCCTTCACTCTGATTGCCTAACTTGTACCTAAAGTTCATACCCTCTTCTAACTTCAGTTGCAAAGTGTTGTTTAAAAGTTAGTGTAATATGAAAAAAAATGCTCTAAATCACTACTGATTAGATTAGTGGGAACTGAAACAACTTGGAGGTACGCCCTCCCACTTATCAGACTGGCTAATATGGAAATAATAAGAAAAATGATCAATGTTGGAGGGGATGTGGAAACTTGGGACGCTTGTGAACTGATCCAGCCATTCTGGAGAGCAATTTGGAATTATGCCCAAAGGGCAGTCAAACTGCACATCTGACCCAGCAATACCACCGCCGGGTCTGTACCCCAAAGAGGAAAAGGATATGTATGCATCAAAATATTTATAGCAGCAGTTTGTATGTTGGCAAAGAATTAGAAATGGAAGGGATGCTCATCATGTGGGGAATGGCTGAACACGCTGTAGGACATGACGGTGATGGGATGCTACTGTGTTACAAGGAATGATGAGCCTGGGAAGACTCACAGGAACTGACACAAAGTGAAATGAGCAGAACCAGGACAACTGCGCACACAGTGACAGCAACATTGTAACCATGATCAACAACACAACGACTCAGCGATTCTCATGAATACAATGATCAAAAACAATTGGAAAAGACTTAAAATGAAAAGTGTTATCACCTCCAGAGAAAGGACCGACAGGATCCGAACACTGATGGAAACATACTTTTCAACTTTCTTTATTCTTCTTTTTTCGGTCTGCATTTCCCTTCTTTTTCAGCATGACTAACATGGAAATGTTTTGCATGACTACACGTATATAAATCTATATAAAACTGCTTGCCTTCTCAAGAGGTTGGGAAGAAAAGGAGGGACTGAGAGACTCTGGAACTGAACATTTTTTTTAAAATGAATGTTAAAGAGTGGCTAGGTGGCGCAGTGAATAGAGCACCGGCCCTGGAGTCAGGAGGACCTGAGTTCAAATCTGGCCTCAGACACTTACACACACACAAAACCTAGCCGTGTGACCTTGGGCAAGTCACTTAACCCCAATTGCCCTCCAAAAAGCAAAAATAAAAATAAAATAAATGAATGTTAAAAGGTTTTGTTTACATGTAATTGAGAAAAAATATGACAAAAATTAAATGGAAAAAAAAGGTTAGTTGACCAAGGAAGAGCAATGGATAGAATGCTGGGCTTGGAGTAAGGAAGGCCCACATTTGAATCCTGCCTTAGATATTTACTAGCTTTGTGACCTTGGGCAAATCATTCAACCTCTCTCAGCCTCAGTTTCCCAGTCTATACAATGGGAATAATAACAACCCTTTCCTCCCAGGGATGTTGTGAAGATCAAAGATGTTCATGTGTGTCCGGTGCTTGGAGCATACAGATGCTCCTGTTCTGACCATCATTATTATGAATAAAGACTATTTGGTGATCACTACCCAAGGTACACTGAGGAACAGAATGATGCACAAGAGCCTTTTCTGGGCTCGGAGATGGCCAGTGCAAAGGCAAAGAGGTGGGAGACAGGAACAATGAGGAGTTCAGGCTTAGAGAGGGCATGGAAGGGATATGTGGGAAGACCAGAAAGAGTGGAAGGTCTCAGTTAGAGACATGAAGAGCGTTACAAGTCAAACAGAGGAGTTTCTGTTTGCTCCTATATGTCATTATAACGGGAATCTGAAGATCTTCCCCACACCTAGGCCCTTTGATAGGCTTAAGTGACTCTGAGAACCTTCCCTGATTTGACAATATACTCTACCCACTAATAGCCTAAATGTGGCTACATGGAGCCTGTGGCAGGAGGCTAGTTCTTCAGGAATGCCCATGCCTTATTACTTTGTGACTGGGCAGTAGGTCAAGAGGGCTGTGACATCTTCTGATCCAGGAGAAGCCTATATATACCCTGATGTGAGGTTTTTGCTTTGGGGCTCACTTTGGAAAGAGTTGTGTGATTTGGCCAGATGAGACTCTGGGCAGCTGTTGAGCCCTCCAGCTTTGAAAGCCCAGTTGTTGGTGCTTTCCTCTCTGGTAACTGACTACGTACAGATGTGATGGTCAGAAGGCTGGAAGCCCTGTCTGCTGATGACTTCTGCTTGTAACTTCTGTTTGTATTCTCTGAAGTTCAGGGTGCTTTTTCCCTGAACTAAGTAAAGGACATACATTTGATTAAAGTAAGACTGTTAACCCATTTTGAGTTGCTTTCCTTTAGAAAAGCAGATCCAAGAACCTGTGCTAGCCGCCACCCTGGGTATGCTGGGGTGCGTGCTGATAACAGTCATTGGGAATTTACTGAGCAGGGTGGTGACATGGTCAGAGCTGTGCTTTAGGAAACCCACTGGGCAGCTGTGGGAAGGCAGGGACAACAACAGTTAGAAGGCCAAGATTTGGGAAACGAGTGGACACTGGGGCTGAGTGAATGTAGGGACTAGTGGGGGACACTGTGCTTGTGAACCTTGCCTGGGAAGTCTGGAACACTCAGGGAAGCAGCCACAGCTACTGAAGACCTGGAAAAGAAGACTCTCCTGACACCAGAGACCATGGTTCTGTCAAATGGTTCAACATGAGAACAGACATTTTTATCAGTGCAAAAGACACTAGAAAAGAGACATGAACTTCGACCTTGTGGCTGCCCCTTAAGAACCTCCCATCTGTCTTGTTTGTTCTTTATTAGAATGGGAGGGGCCCCTTGAAGAGCAGGCTGCTTTTCTTTTTATTTTTTGATTTCCCTGCTTAAATAAAATGAAAGAGAAATGCTCTTTCATTCATGGAAATAACTTGGTCAGTTTTTGACGTGGAGTATTCATTTGGCAGTTGTGGGAAGGTTTGTAGAGGAGAAAGGATGCAGGGAGACTAATTAGCAGGTTATCCCAACAGTCAAGGGAAGGAGTGAGGAGGCACAGCCCTCCCCCCCCACCCTTTGACCCTCCCTCTCCACTCTTCCAGTGTGGTAGAGATCTGAACTCCAAACTGCACACATGTATGGAGGCCTCAAAAGCCAGAGCCATCGCATCATTCTGCGCTGCAACCAAGCTCTTCAGGACAACAGAGGAACAGAGGAAATGGGGCAGGACCCGTGGCTCGGCCTGTCACAGAGCTCAACTCTACACCCTGATGCTGACTCTTCCTAGAGCCTAGGAGAGTCAAACACCAAGTGACAGGAACCATCTCAGGCTGCAATTGCCCCAGCATGCCAGGGTTCCTTCCTGGTGGCCCTAAAAACTTTAGAGCAGAGGGAACAGGGCAGGACATCGTGTGCGAGGGGGGCTGTGTGGTATGCCACTAAGCCTGAAGGGAAGTGCCCATCACCTAGCAGAGGTCAGTTCTGTCCACCCAAGTCACCTGAGGTAGAGGATTAGGCTAATGAATCATGTGTGAGAGGAAACTGAGACTTTCTGAGATCTAGGATTACCATGATCAGAAGGGAGAGATTCGGAAAATGAGCAACAAGAGAAAATAAGGTGAAAAAAAAAGATTGAAATTACCAAGGATCTTAAGAGGAAGAAAACTCAAAGAGTTTGAGCATAAGAATATAAACCAACCCAAAGACCCCAGTTTTGGGATAAGAACTCACTATCTGACAAAAACTGCTGGGAAAACTGGAAATATAGTATGGCAGAAACTGGGCACAGACCAATATTTAACACCATATACCAAAATCAAGTCTAAATGGGTGCATGATCTAGGTATAAAGGCTGATACTGTAAGCAGTCTGGGGAAGCAAGGAATAGTTTACCTGTCAGATTTATGGAGAAGGGAGGACTTTATGACCAAACAAGAATTAGAGAGCATTATAAAATGTGAAATGGATAATTCTGATTACATTAAATTGAAAAGTTTCTGTACAAAGACAATGTAAGCAAGATTAAGAGGGAAGTGGTAAATTGGGAAAGAATTTTTACAACCACTGTCTCTGATAAAAGCCTCATTTCTAAAATGTACAGAGAATTGAGTCAAATCTATAAGGACACAAATCATTCCCCAATTGATAAATGATCAAAGGATATGAACAGGCAGCTTTCAGAGGAAGAAATTGAAGATATCTATAAGCATATGAAAAAATGCTCTAAATCACTATTGATTAGAGAAATGCAAATCAAAACAACTCTGAGGTACCACATCTCACAGTCAGATTGACTATGATGACAAAACAGGAAAATTGATAAATGCAGGAGAGGATGTGGAAAAACTGGAACTCTAATGCATTGTTGGTGAAGCTGTGAACTGATACAACCTTTCTGGAGGGCAATCTGGAACTATCCCCAAAGGGCTATAAATAACTGCATACCCTTTGACCCAGAAATACCACTTCTAGGGTTGTATCCCAAAGAGATCACAGAAGTGGGAGGAAAACCCATATGTACAAAAATATTTATAGCAGCTCTTTTTGTGGTAGCAAACAACTGGAAATTAAGGGAATGCCCATCAATTGGGGAATGGCTGAAAAAGTTGTGGTATATGAATGTAATGGAATTCTATTGTGCTATAAGAAATGAGGAGCAGACAGACTTCATATTTACCTGGAGAGGCTTTTACAAACTGATGCTGAGTGAAAAGAGCAGAACAAGGAGAAATTTATACACAATCACAGACACATTGTACATGTGACAATCAGCTTTGATAGACTGGACTCTTCTCAGAAATGCAAGGTTATAAGACAACTCCAAAAGACTCATGATGGAGAGAGATGTCTTCATTCAGAGGTAGACCTACAGAGTCTGAATGCAGACTGAAGTAAGCTACCTGCTCTCTTTCTTTTTCTTGTTTGGTTCTACTTCCTCTTTCCCATTGCTCATTCCATCTGTTACAATCCTAAAAACCAGACTAATGTCTACTGTGAAAGTATTTGCAGATCCTATACTCAATTGTAAGCTGCCTTAGAGGTGGGGGAGGAGAGGGAGGGGAAAAAATTTGAAACTCAAGAGATTGTGGGGCTGAATCCTGCAAAGTAAAAGTAAACAAACAAATTAATAAAGACAAAAAGAAAAAAGATTATAAGCTCCTTATGGGCAGAAAAAAAAGAAGATAAACCAACAGGGAAAATATTGACAGCAGAAAGAAATATGGCCTCCAGATCTAGTAAATGAGTCTAGACATCTATAAATAATAACTACCAAGCACAGGAAAATGGCTCAACATCTAATAAGGAAGAAGTCTCTGTGGATTTTGAGAACAGCAAACCACAACAGACTGTTCCTGAGGGACTTGAAAGAGAAATGAGAATTGTGAGAGCAGAATTCATGGCCTGTACAGCAGAAATCATTGGCAGGATAAGAAAACTGGAATCTGCAATAGCAAATCTCACCAAAGAAACAAAAGAGAAAACAAGTGATTGGGAATAGAAATATGCCAAGATAAAGGGCAACCCAGAAGAAAAGAAGCAGAAACCAAGAATAGCAAAGGGTAACGTGCTCACTATACAAGCAAAACAGGGTTTTTGGAGACAGGATGCAGAGAGACAACCTAAGGATTATATATCTCCCAGGAGAACACAACAAGTTCAAGAACCTGAAACACGTAATGCAAGAAATAATACAAGAAAACTGCCTAGAATTTCTGAACACAGAAAAGAAGGTGCTCATTGAAGACCGGCCCCAGATTCTGTCCAAAAAACGCTGAGGCAGCATATTCCCAGACACACACAGCGATGAACAGTTCTGCTGAGAAATAGCAAATTCAGCAAACAATTAGGAGAAAGACACAACAAATACAAAGGGAAGAAAACTGTAATAACACAATACTATTTTGTACTCATCAGAAATTGCAAGAGAAAATGGAATTTGTTTCAAAGAGCAATGAAGGGCATGGTATAGAAGAGATTATTTGTAGAAAGGGTGAATAAATGCAACAGGCAAAACCAGCACCAGCAACACAGAAAGCAGACAGACAAGTAAGAAACATTTTTGTAAATGTACCCAAGGGGACAAGAGGAAGTCAGGTAAAAGCAATGAAGAGATGTGCCTGGAGCACCCTGCCTACAGTGAATCGATGTGTTTAGGGGGACTAAATCACAAAACAGAAGGGTACATGGAAGGGGAGGGGAGGAACAGGACAGAGAGGAATGTGTAATGCGCCCAGGCAACAAGGGAAAGTGACTCCTGTGTAAGAAGATCACCTGCAAGGAAGCAGATGAAGTGGAGAAAGAGGATGAAACAGAAGGATGCCTTGTTTTTGGGGTGGACGGGGTTGCCACTGACAAATGCTTCTTTGGTTGAACAGAGATTGCTGGTGAAGGGAGGTGGGGACCTTGTGCTTGCTAGTCAGCAAGCGTTTGGGGCTTGAAGAGTCTAACGTCTTGTCTTCTGTGGCAGGGAGCTCCTGGAGCTAACCAGTGGCTGGGGCAGTGGAACTGGCATTGTTCTGGTAGTGAGGCACAATGGAAAAGGGGGCAAACTCTGCAAGGAAGCAGCAGAAACCATTTAGAAGAGAGAGGTCAGAATGCACATCTCATGAGTTTTGATTCAATGAGAAACACAGGGAAGAGAGGACTAGATAGATACTGAGGCCATGAACCAAAGAATGAGGGTTTGCAGCAGACAGAACTGGAGGGCAGATAGTGAAGACAGTAGAGGGGAGGAATCCTCTTTGGAAAGGGTGCAGAAAATGAAATTAAAAAAAAAACTTATGAACAGGATGAGTTGAAGAGAGGAGAAGGAATTTTTTTTTCCTTTTTACTTGACAGGAAAAAAGATGGAAAGAAATCACTCGATAAAAGCAGGAAGGGGTGGCGAGGTGGTGCAGTGAATAGAGGACCAGCTCTGGGGTCAGGAGGATAAAAGCAGGAAAGGAAAGGATGTGATCAGAAAACTTCAAAGGGAAAGGAATAACACACTGGATAATGAAACTGAAGGTAAGGGGAAGAGAGTTGGTGGAAAGAGGGCCGTTTGAAAAAAGACCAAGCTGATGTAATTTGAGGAGACATAGTACTATGTTTACAAAGGAAGAGGGGAAAAATCAATTAAAAAAAAACCAATGTTACAAATATAAGGAAAATATAAATATTAATGGATTAAACAATCCAATAAAATGAAAAAGAGAAACAGACTAGGTAAGAAAACAAAATTTCACAATCTGTTGTTTACAAGAAACACATTTGAAAAATAAGGACAGATACAGAATAAAACTGAGTGGATGGGGGAAAATTTACCATGCATCAAGATAATATTTTTAAAAAACAGGAGTTTCAATCATCCTGTCTGACAAAGAAAAAAAACAAATATTTAAAAATGAAAAGGGATAAACAAGAAAACTACATTATACTCAAACAAACTATAAGCAAGAAATCAGTATCAATATTAAACTTATATATTCTAAATATGTTATCATCCTAATTTATAAAGGAAACATTAACTGAGCTCCATGAATACATAATAACAAAAGGATGATGGAAGATTTCAATGTTTCTCTTTGTTTTAGATAAATCTAACAGAAAGATTAAAATATAGAACTGAAGTAATTGCTAGAGAAACTGCCAACAATTCTTGCTTTAAGTAAGTGGACCATCCTGCAGACCTCTACTCAATGTGAGCCCACCCACTTCACTTATCCTACAGTGAAACAAAGGCATAAGGGGAAGGGGGCCAAGAGAGCACATCCTAGGGGCCCCAGACTCAGAGCGCACACACATGGCTTGCTGGCCCGAACCATACACCCTGAGCTCCCCCAGGGTGGAACCTGAGGGTCTAGTGTAGAAGCTGGAACACATTCCAAACTCTGGTTCCTCAGCTTGGAGAATGGAGGAGGTGGAGAAAGCACACCCTGAGTTCCTCCAGCTTATAGCTGGAGACCTAGAGTCGGGAAAATGGGCTTCCCAGCATGGGGAGCACACTCTCTGAGCTCCCTCAGGGCGGGGATTAGTGTCCCATAGAATACACTCCAAGATTCCCCAGGTACCTAATGTTGGGAAACTTGGGGTGTGCTTTCTGGGTCCCCAGGCTCTACATTGAGTAGGGAAAGATGGTAAGGGAGCCCAGGGTGCATGGAGGATTTTAGAGTTGGAAAAAACCTTAATTGCAAGTGTAGAATGGGGGAAATGAGCTTTTTCCTCCACTGATATAGAGATTGAAGATGGCATTCTTTGATAAAATAGGCCAATTTCATCTAGATTAAAGAGTTCCTCTCACAAGTATGGGCATGCAGATTTCTTTCAGAATTCTTTCCATAAAACTGAATTTACCTAATGCAAATGTATATAAGGCAAGAACTGTCTGTATAGCTAAAAGACTTCTGACATCTTCAGAATGGAAGTACAAAAGAATACACATACTTCCCAGTACCACATGGAATCTTCACAAAAACTGTGTTTCAGGGCACAGAGATATTGCAAACACACGGAAAAAGGCAAAAAAACAGTAAATATATACTTTATAGTCCATAACACAATAAAAACAGTCTTTAAGTCAGGAACCACAAACAAAAGACACAGATTCAAATTGAGAATTAACCATGAAAATCTAAATAACGAGTGGGTGACAGAACAAATCACAGAAACAATTAATCATTATGTGAAAGAAAATGATAATGATGAAACAACATACCAAAATCTCTGGGATACAGCTAACATAGTCCTCAGGGGGGAAAATCAAATCCCTACAAACATACATTAACAAAACAGAAAAAAAGATTAGTGAATTGAAAATGCACTTTAAAAATTAGAAAGGCAAAAAATAAATAATCCTAAAACAACCCCAAAAGAAGAGAAATGAGAAATTAAAGCAGAAACAGATAAAATAGGAAAAAAACCCACAGAAATGATAAAACTAAAAGCTGGTTCTTTGAAAAGACTAATAAAATTGATAAATCTTTAGCTAATCTGATTCACAAAAAGGACAGAGACTAAAATAAAATAGCAAATAAGAAATATGAAAACCCTGACGAAATTTCAAAAAATAGAACATATGTATGATTATATGCAAAAAACCCCAAAAAACCTGAGAACACAAAAGAAGTAGAGGAATAACTTTCAAAAATATAAAATACTCAAACTGTCAGAAGACCAGATAGAAATCTTAAATAACCTGATCTTAAAAATGCAAATAGATTTAGCTGTAAAGGAACATCCATTCAAAAATTGGAAACAAAACTCTATCAAACTTCTAACAGTGAAGTATCTAAGAAATCATTCATTGTGGCCAAGTAGGATTTATAACAAGATGTAATGATGGTTCAACATGAGGAAAACAATCAATAATTAATCACACTAAAACCAAAATATCAAAATCACATGATTATCTCAAAAGATACAAAAGAAGCCATGGACAGACTATTTTTTAAAATAAGAAGTATCTATCTCTAAAACGAAAAGCAAGAATCATACACAATGGAGATATACTGAACCTTTTCCAATAAACCCAAAAGTAAAGCAAGGATGTCCACTCTCCCCATCATTACTTTGCATAGTTCCAGAAATACAAGCAATAGCAGTAAGACAAGAGAAAGAAATTAAAAACGTAAAGATGAGATAAAACTATCCCTATTTGCTGATGATATACTAGTTTACTTGGAAAATTCTGGGAAATCAGATGATACAATTAATAGCTTGAGCAAAGTTTCAGGCTACAAAATAAACCCTCAAAAATCAATGGCAGGGCAGCTAGGTGATAGAACTCAATAATACAATGTCAGATAAATCAGCAAACATAAATTACCTAGGAAAGAACTCCTTGTTTGATTAAAAAAAACTGCTGGGAAACCTGGAAAGAAGCCTACAGAAGTTAAGCTTAGACCAGTACCTTACACCATATTCCACAACACACTCTAAAATTTGGATATGTGATCTTCATATTAAAGACTATGCCACAAAAATTCAGAAAAGAAATAGACTATGTACCTCTCATAGCTATGGACAGGAGAATAATTCATAACCAAACAAGAGACAGAGGTAATTACAAAAGAGAAAACAGACAAGTTTGATAACTGGAAATTGAAAAGCTTCTGCACAGACAAAATTAATGAGTATAGGATACAAAGGGAAGGAGTCGGATGGAAAATCCCTTTGTATCCAATCTCTCTGATACAGGTTTGCTATCTAAGAAATATAAACAATTAACAAATATATAAGACTAATCACTGTTCCCCAGTAGATAAGCAGCCAAAGGATAGACACAAATAGTTCTCAAAAGAAGGATGGCAACGTATCCATAGACATGCAAAAGAATGCTCCAAATCACTAATAACGAGAGAAATGAAAATCAAAGCTACCCTGAGCTTTCACCTCATACCTCGCAAACTGGCAAGGATGCCAAAATGATGATAGTCAATGCTGGAGCAGCTGTGGGGTGACAAGCACAGATACACTTTTGGTGGAGCCATAAAACGGTAAAACAATTTAGAAAGCATTTTTGTTCAGTCATTTCAGTTGTGTCTAACTCTTTGTGACCCCATTTGGGGTTTTCTTGGTAAAGATATTGAAGTAGTTTGCCACTATCTTCTCTTGCATATTTTACAGATAAAGAAACTGAGGGAAACAGGGTTAAATGATTTGCTTAGGGACACATGGCTAGTAAGTGTCTGAGGCTGGATCTGAACCCAGACCCTCCTGACTCCAGGGCTGGTACTCTATCTACTGTACCACCTAGCTGCCCCCAGAAAGCAATTTGGAATTATGCAAATAAAAGTACTCAGATGTCCATAGCCTTTGAATTAGAGACTCCATTATGGACTTATACCCCAAGGAGAAGGCACCAATGTATGTCAGAATATTTATAGTAAGACTTTTTGTGATAGCAAATAATTGGAAATAAAGTAGAGGCCTACTGATTGGTGAGTGGCTAGACAATATAACAGAATATTGCTGCTTTGCAAAGAAATGATGCATGTCATGAATACAGAGAAGCATGAAAAGATTTATGTGAACTGATGCAGAGGGAAGCCCACAGAACCAAGAAAGCAATGTACACAATAACAACAACAATGTAAACAGGAGGAAGAGCCACACACACACAATCAAAAGTGAATGCAGGGGGCGAAGCCAAGATGGCGGCATAGAAGCAGCAAAGCACCACAGCTCCCACACAAACACGCTAAAAAACTCATAAAATGGGACGCTAAACAGATTTTCAAGCTCCAAAACTCTCCACAAGACAGAAAGCACATCTGTTGTTACAGGCAGTGCAGCAGGCGGGGCTCTTCACAGCAGTCTAGGAGCAAGCCCTGGGGCATCGGGGGGGGAACCAAGTCTATAGGAGAGCAGATCAGCTGCACTGGAGGCACAATTACCACATCTATCAGGCCAGAAGACAAAAAGGCTAAGAGAAAGGTCAGTGGATTTTGCTAACTGGGGAGGAGAAGAGCGGGTCCGGCCAAACTGCTCCCAGGGCAAGGAGGCAGCGGGAGGCGGCTGTAGCAGCAGGAACGGCTGAGGGCCTCAGCAGCTTTCACTGGGTTGCTTCAGA
>JAQQSW010006888.1:0-13841 GCA_028646575.1 Pseudocheirus occidentalis | reverse complement strand
ACACACACACACACACACACACAACTGGTTCTGGGCAATGTAAAAAAATGTCTACTTACAGTTCTAATAAATATTCTTGTAGGAACCAGGAACAGCTAAGTGTGAGTTGTAAATGTAGAGAAGATTTCATGGCAAAAGCATGTAGAACTTGAAGCGGCAGTAGAATTGATGTTCTTCTAAAGAAATTTATTTTCGTGTTTGACGGTATACAAGAGCAAAGAGAGATGAAATAAATCAGAATGAAGGGAAAAAAGTTGAAATCTACAGGACTTAGCTATTAAAACCCTGTGTCTTGAGAAAGGAAGGGGGGAAAAAAGCATTTTTATAACACCTATTCTGTACCATGTACTGTGTTAAGCCCTTTGCAAACATTGTCTCATTCAGTCTTTACAATAACCTTGGGAACCAGGTGCTATGATTGTACCCATTTTATAGTTGAGGAAACAAAGACAAACAGAGGTTAAATGATTTGCCCAGGTCACACAGTTAGTTAAAGTCTGAGCCCAGATTTGAACTTGGCATTCTCCATTCTAATCTCAATGCTCTACCTACTGTAAGGAGTCAGGACACTGGGTATAGTTGAAACCATTCAAATTCATCTTTAGGCATCACCACCTGTATCATTGCTGCTAGGCTTTGCCTAAGTATTGTTATGAGAGCTTATAATTATAAAGTGTTTTGCAATTTGTAAAGCTCTACCTGTCTCTCCAACAGCCCAGTGAAGTGTTTTTATTGTGCATATTTTCTAGATAAGGATACAGAGACAAAGAGCTCTTATGATTTGTTCACAGTGACATAGCTCCTAAGTGGTAGACCTTGGGCTGAAACCTAGATGCTATGACTGAATTTTGAACTTTGTACACTATAAAAATGTCACCCCTGCTCTACTCCCCTCTTCCACCTAAAAAAGAATAATCATTTTCCAAATGTTTGGTTTAGCCTAGGCAGAAGACTTACTGTCTTTGGGGAAGACTAAATAAGGGGGGGGGAATTATAACAATAATTTATTTACATTTACATATCACTTTATATTCTGCAGAGCACTTTCTTCCAATTACCCCTAGAAGGTAGTTAATGGAAGGATCGTTTCCTCCATTTTATAGATGGGGAAATGGAGGTTTACAGAAAATAAATGACTTACCCATTTGCACATAGTTATTAATAAGTAGCTCAGTTGGAACTCATGCCTCCTGACTCCAAGTCTCAATTCTTTCCAATTTCTCAGTGGTCATGTTTTTTCAAGGTTGTTTTAAAAAAAGATATTTGCCAACCATTTTTTAAATGACTTATTCTAGAATCTTTCCAAGAATCAAAGGCAAGCTCACTAACCTATAGTTTGCAGAGTTGTCTTCCCTTTTTAGAAAACTGGGACATTTGCCCTTCTAAAATCTTGGGATATCTCTCCTACTGTCTATGATCTTTCAGATACTGCTGACAATGACTCAGTAATCACACTTGTCAGTTCTTAAAGGGCTTAGGATGTCAGTCATCTACTCCAAGCAAATGGTACTCCACAGGAACAACTAAGGTGCTTTCTTACTATTTCCTTACTTATCTTGGCTATCAACTCCCTGTTAGCCATTTCCCCCCCCCCTATAATTTCCAGTGCCAAAGTCCTCCTCTTTCTGCCCTGTCCCATTACGGTGTCTCTACCTCCACCTTGGTTATTGCCTATGATAACAATGGCAATCAGGTCAAACTCTCCCTAGGTAGGATGGTGATGAACTATTCCAGCATCAGCACCTCCAGTATCATTGTCTTTGCATTCATGTGTTGCCTCAACCACCATCTTTGTAGAGTTCACACAGTTGTCTCAGGGCTCATGTGACCCAGCGGTCTCCTGGTAACACAACTGCCAACATATTTCTCTTGGACACTCAGGAGCTGAAGGGCCAGACCTGTAGCTTTCCTCACTTCTGTGGTCATTACAACCTCTCCATAAGTTATCTGGCTGCAGTCAAAACTGGCTCAAAGTTCTTATTAGAACTTCAGGTGTCAGATTTTTGTATAGAATGTCTCAAGCCTGGGATAATGATATCATCAGAATGTTTCTTCAGATTCTTGTTCAATAACCCCAACTGATTGGCTTTTGCTAGGAAGTCTAAGATGGAATTATCAAATACTCTCAAATGTATCTGAATCAAGTTAAAATATAATTTAGCAAAATAAACAAAACTATAATTAAAAATAGATAATGGTAATTTGTGGTTTTCTAAGTCAACATATGACATGCAGGGATTCTTGTGCATGTTTAGTGGCCTGTTTTTATTTGAGTTTGACGTCACTGGTCTAAACTATGCATTTGTATATGGAAAAAACTGAACAGATCTAGAAACAGTGGTTGAAAAGACAGGCTAATGATATTGAGGATCTGATGGGAAGTGGAACTGAAAAGGACAGGAAGCCACTTTCAGCACAGTGACAGTCAGTGTACAGGCTCATAATGGTCATGTTGTGAGAAGAGGAGAAATTGGAAAATCCTAGGTTTAGAACTGAAAGGAATATTTTTGTTGTTCAGTCATGTCTGACTCTTCATAACCATATTTGGGGTTTTCTTGGCAAAGATACTGTAATAGTTTGTTATTTCCTTTTCCATCTCATTTCACAAATGTGGATACTGAGGCAAACAGGATTAAGTGACTTACAAGGAGTCACAAAGCTAGTAAGTATCTGAGGGCAGATTTGAACTCAGAAAGATGAGTCTGGCAAGCCTGACACTCTATCTACTGTGCCACTTAGTTTCCCCAAAAGGAATTTTAGATGTTGTCTAATCCAACACCCTTGTTTTACAGATGAGAAAACTGAGGCCAAGAAAGTTTAAGTGCCTTGCCCAAGTTTATAGAGATAATAAGTATGGTCTAAATTTGAACCCAGGTCCTCTGACTCCTATTCCATCACTCTTTGTGCCATACCCCACTGCTTCCTCTGCTCTTGGCATCCTATGCCAATGTAAGTTAACAGTCACTGTTGTCATTAATATGTGTTTGGCACTGTACTAAACACTGTGAACACATATTCCTTTACTCTTTGGTAAGTTCCTTGGGTCTCAATTTCCTCATTAACAAGATGAAAGTTGGAGTAGCTGGATGAATGCCAAAGTCCCTCCCGGACAATCTCAGTCTGGGGTTGGTGCGATTCTTTCAGTCCTCTGGAAGTGGTAGCTGTCAAGGAGGTACTGCTAATCACGAGTCTCCTAGTCACTGAGCTTGTGGCCAAGCCACTCCTGTCTGTGTTCTTGTCCAATGTGGCAAGTTTGTGAGGGATGTACATGAAGGGAGTATTCCCTCTCCTCTCCCCCTAATTAATTCCTTTTTTCATGAGGGGCACCCAAAAGAAAAAAATCAATCTCAGCCTCTGGTTCACACTGACAATTTATATTTTGTTCAGCAGCTTTGAGTCTGTGTTGCACATGTGAATAATGGGTTCCTTTTGATGAACAGCGGTTCCTTCTCTGTGTCTCTGAATGTTAATGTCATAGGAATCTGAGAGTAATACAGCAAAGCCGTAGAGCAGATACTGAATTATGTTGTGCTGGAAAGGGTTCTGGATCTTGGATCAAGGAATCTGACTGGTTGTGTGACCTTTAGACAAGTCATATAATCCCCTCTCGGAATCTTTTCCTTAGCTGTAAAATCATGGCATTGGTTCAAGGATCTTTACCTGGAGTTCATCAATTTTTTTTTAACATTTTGATAATTGCATATCAATGTTTATTCCCTTTATAAACCTATGTACTTTATTTTATGCATTTAAAGACATGATTACAGTAAGTCCATAGCCTTAATAAAGGATCCATGACATAAAGGGAAAGGGTTAAGTACCCTTGGAATAGAAAATCTCAAAGACCATTTTCAGCACTAAATGCTCTAATTCCATCCATCGGAGACTCTGACTTGGCCTGCCTATCTCATCTCCACATTTGACTGAAACTGATTTGAAATGTGCGACTTTTAAAATTTTGGCAGCAATATTTTTATTTTTAGGTAGCTGGCACGTGAGTGAGGCATTCCTAGCCAGATACAATTGATTGACTATATGCAGAAACTAGGCTGAATCTAAATTAGCATAGCATAGTAAACTGAGAGACAGGCAGGAGACCAGTTCTAGCTTCCTGTTATGCCAATGACTTTAGACCAATCACTTCTCTTTTCTGAAATTGTCTGCTTCATTCTAAAATAATGACCTTAAATTGGCTTATTTCTGTGGTCCTTTGTGAGTTTAAAAGTTGATAGAGCTGAAGAAGTATTGGCCAAAAAAGAATTCTATGGAAACAACACTGAATTTAGAGTTGAGAACCTCAGGCTACACTCCAATTTTACTTACTTCCTATGTGATGTTGAAACAAGTCCATTTCTTTCTCTTTGACTTAATTTCCCCATCTTTAAATTTTGAAGAGTTTAACATGGTCATACTTCTTTGGTATACATTGGGGAATGGCCAGGTGTGGGAGACATATTTTGAGGGCTGTATTTTGATAAAATAGCTGCTCTAAAATGGGGGTAACAGTACCCCCTTAAAGTGTTAAGGTGGGGACAGTTCCATGGAAGCTATAAATTTAAATGCATTTAGCAAACATTTATTAAGTGTCTACAG
This sequence comes from Pseudocheirus occidentalis, assembly GCA_028646575.1. Classification (NCBI taxonomy): domain Eukaryota; kingdom Metazoa; phylum Chordata; class Mammalia; order Diprotodontia; family Pseudocheiridae; genus Pseudocheirus; species Pseudocheirus occidentalis. The sequence goes on along the minus strand of JAQQSW010006888.1, from coordinate 9,248 downwards.
AGTAGGGATGGGAGATACAGAGTTTATATAAAATGAATTCTGTCTAGTCTAGTGGATAATTAAAACACAAAATAATGAATTAAATTTATCACAGAAATGAAGGTCAAACATGCAAAGTCTGAAGGAAGCAAAATAATTGTGTGCTTGGGAAATCAGGGTAGACTTCTTGGAGGTGGAAGCTTTCAAGTTGAACTACAGAAGATAAGTAGTTATTTCAAAGGTGAAAAGGCTATAGGAACATTTCAGGTACAGGGAATAACATGAGCAAAGGCAGAGTGGTGGGAAAGTGTGTTGTTGTGGTTTTTATGATGATTTTCCCATTAATACTGTATTTGTGGAGAAGAGGTGACCATGAGTTTTTGAAGGCTATATTAGCAGAGGACTAGGTCTGGAAGGTTTAATCAACATGGAAGACCTTTGAGTGTGGACTGGTGATAGCCTGTGTCTATATCTGAGGAATAACCCGATTAAGTTCTGAGAGAGTCATCACCCCAAGCTGGCCATCAGGTAATGGTCCATTTTTCATCAGCAGCTCAGCTTGGTTTCAGCTCCACTGAGCATTATCCCCTGCTAAGCACCTGAAATCTCAACACCATGAAAATCAACTTAATTTTCTGTTTCTCAAAGCTTTTTTTTTTCTTTTTGAAGGGGAGAGGGGAGAGGCAGGGCAATAGGGGTTAAGTGACTTGTCCAAGGTCACACGGCTAGGAAGTGTTAAGTGTCTGAGGCCAAATTTGAATTCAAGGCCTCTTGACTCCAGGGCCAGTGCTCTACTCACTGTGCCACATTCTCAAAACTTTCATAGATCCCTCAGTTGCTTCTTACCTCTGATTGGAGGGCTGGAAGATGAAACACTAAATTCCTCTCAAAGCCTTCTCTATAGAGGGCTCTGAAATTTCAGAACTTTCTAGAAAACTCTTTATTCTCCATCAGTTTCTCAGCTTGTTCTTAACTCCATACAACATCATGCCTTTTGAATACTCCCTCATGGATCCCTTACCTTTCTTCCACCCTTCAGCTTTCTTTAAAATGTTGTCTTCCTCTATTATATTGCAAGCTCCTTAAGAGCAGAGACTGTATTTCTGATAAACATGTCTGATAAGTGGTCATCCAGCCTCAATGGAAACACTTCTAGTGCCCAGAAACTCACAATCACACTGGAGAACTTACTGCATCATTTAATGACCGAGAATATTAGGAACTTTTTTCTCTATTTTGAGCTGTTTTTCTTCACATTCTACCCATCATTCTTAGTTTTTCTTTTGAGACCAATTAAAACAAATTTAATTCCATTTCAATATGACAGTCTTTCAAATGTTTGGAGGCAATAATTGTTTCCTCTCCAATGCTTCTCTCCTGCCAATTTTTGTAATTGCTCTTCTATGGCATAGGCTACAGTTCTTTCAAAAAACCTTTACCCTTGCTGATTAGTAACTTAGTACTAATAATTATTATATGATATATTATATTAATAATAACTACTAATAATAATTAGTACTCTTTGCAATGTATAGGCTTAGAGGATTGTCTGGGGCAATGAAAGTTTAAAGGACATTCAGGGTCATATGGTATGTGTCAGAGATAGGACTTTTCTTAGTCCCATGCAAGTTCACTTTCCCTAATACTATGCTATTTCTCTTGAGTTATCTTAGGCAAAATACAGGAAGACATTGTGTCTAGAATGGGGGCAGATGAGAGTACTGACCCATTTATCCCCTCTCAGCTGTCCATTGTTGTCATGATATCTTCCCATCATAATTTGCCAAAAATTAAGTCATATTGAGGTGTCAAGTGGTTTATAGTGATATCCCCTTTCATGGTGATTTACATTTTAACAGGGATCAAAGTGTCTGATAAACTATATGAAGTACTCACGATTTCATTTTAGACATCATCCAGCATATAAAGTATATGGGGGTGAGTTTGGGACAAAAGCCCATTCTGGCTCTGAAATCCAACTGTATAGGTAATTGTATACTGTACCAGTGAGTAAAGCTTGTGTAGTATGTGAAGGGAACATAAAATTTAAAATCAGCAGATGTTTATTGAGCAACTCAGCCATACAAAGTATCTTACTAAGTGTTGAAAAATTATTTCACTCAATACAACTGATTGGTGGTATAATAAAGTACTTTTCAATTGTGTTTTGCTGAACAGTATTCTGAACGACTGGAGGGTTGTCTAAAGTGTTAACATATGTATAGGGCTATGTGTGTCCATATTGCTCTTTATTAATCAACTTCATGAAATATTCATGAGTTCTGGAATATCCTTCCCAACTCTCCCATCTCTATGTATTGCCATTCTGTTAGACTATAAAGTCTATATAAACAAAGACCATTGTTATTTATCTTTGTATATCCTCCAGCAAAGTGTAATGCATATAGCACAGACTTGATCAGTGTTTGTTAAATGAGTGAATTTCATGGCCCTAAATTACATAGAAAAATTTGTGAGGAAGGAAAGTCAATCATGTGGTAGAATCAGTGATGGAAATCTGGAAGGGGCCCTCTAGGTCACCTAATATAACCTCATTTTTCAGATGAGAAACAGATCCAGAGACAAGATATTCAATTATTTGCCCAAGATTATAGGATGTAAATACCAAGTTGTGACTTGATCTCAGATCCTTGCCCTCCACTTACAGCCTTCTTTCTACTACACCCCAATCAGATATTGAACCTCTTCTCTTCTGAATATGTAACCATGTTTATATGAAAGTTTCCATCTTGTCCTTCCTTAGAAATAATTTTGATACTTTGAAAATGTTGTCATTTTTATTTATGTAGCTGATCTTTGCACAAACGCTTATGCAACCCCTCCATTCCCCAGCTGATGACTAAACCACAGAACTGCAGAGGTGATCTGACCTAATCTGGGACTTAAACAAGGATCCCTTCTTCAGCATATATAACAAGTGGTCATCTACCCTTTGCTTGAAGACGTCAATTGAGAATGACTACCCTATCTCTCATAGCAGTTCACTATACTTATGAATAGAAAGTTCTAGTTATTAGGAAGTTTATCCTTATATCAAGTTTCTATGGCAGAAAAAATCCAATTCTTGGTAGCTACCCTTCTGGTGATTTGCTTCTGAAATTATCTGGACTTGTCATCCATTGACAGAACAACAGCAAAAAGACCATTGTGAGGTATGGAACTTTTCTAGTTTGGGAGGATATGTAAAAACTTTTACTTTTCTGGCACATATTTTTGGAACTCAGAATTACTTCCATTATATAATGAGGTATCAGAAGAAGATTTCTGGATAGTTTTATGAACCAAAAAGAGAAAAAAAATTCAGACAACTCAAGACTTCCATCCTGGACAATGATTCCCCTATACATGAAGGTTGCAGCTAGGAGGTATAGATTGAACCCATAGCAGCCTGTCCATCTGTCCATTCTTCTCCCTTCATCCTAATGTCACCATGTTTACTGAAGTATTCTACGAATTGCTTTAAATATCTTTTGGCTTCTGGGCACCTAAGTGGTACAGTTGAAAGAGTGTCAAGCTTGGAGTTGGAAAGACTTGAGTTGAAATCCAGCTTCAGACACTTACCAGCTGTGTGACCCTGGGCAGTCACGTAACCCTATTTGCCTCAGTTTCCATAAATGTAAAGTGAGCTGGAGAAGGAAATGGAAAACCACTCCAGTGTCTTTGCCAAGAAAACCTTCAAGAGGGGCCATGAAGAATTGAACACCACTGAAAACAACTAAACAACAAAATCTTCCACTCTTCCATGTAAACACAGCATATCTTTCTAAAAAATTATGATGAATATTTTATGGTATTAATTGCTTGTAGAAATAATCAATGATTCTAATATCTTTAATAACAGAGGAGTGCAATAACTCAACAACAGTAATTACCTCCCAATAATTGTTGGTGCTAGTTTTGCAATAAATAATAATGGCAGATTGAGAGGCTGGAGAATGGAGGCTTTGGTAATTGAAATGACTAACAGTGAGTCATGCTCTAAGTAGGAGCAGCTGTGAAGCAAGAACATGAAAAGACCCATCTGTGTAGCATTTTCATACATCCAAATCTGTTTCCACTTAAGAAAAAAAATCAATCAGAATTATTCTATTCCCATGAAGACACAAAGAGACATGAAGGGATTAGTGTGACTTGGCCTCTAAGGAAGGACTGGCCTTGCTCTGGTGATGCCTGGGGAAGAGTTAGAGGCCCTCTTTGCATGGTTGTCTCCTTTTCCCCCTTCTCTTTTTCCTCTTCACTGCTTTTCTCCTTACTTGACTTATTTGTACCTCCTTTGGTACAAGGGTGATGAGAATAATGTGAATAACACACTTTATTGTTCTAAAATTTCTATGGATTTAATCTACTTTGATCTTCACAATGAACTTGTGAGGTGGGGAAGACATGTATTATGATCTCCATTTTACAAATAATAAAAATGAGACTTGGAGAAGAAAGGTACAGGACTGGAACTCAGGTCACCTGACCCCAAGGCTAAGAGTCTTTCAACTATTGCTTCTACCTCTTTCTTTCTACCTTCTTGAGACCTTTGTAATTAATCTCTTCTTGCCTGTTCTTTCACTCCCCCTTTTTTCTTTCTTTCTTTTTTCCTTTTCTTTTCTTCCCTTTCTCCTTTAGTACCATTTCATAGAATCTCAGTCATAATGAGGGACTTTAAGTTATCTAGTTCAATCTATTGCTGTTGTTCAGTAATTCAGTGATGTGCAACCTGTGGATCATAAATTCCTTCTATGGTAGCAGTGTCAAAGTCAGGTAGAAATAGAGCTTGGCTATATATTGACATGAAAAAAAAGCACATGAACATCACCCACGTTCTATTGTATTTTCATTGATTTTGATAACTATTTCCCAATTAGATTTTAATCTGGTTTTGTGTTCAACACCTCTGGTCTATAGTATCCTTGAGACAGGTAGGGGCTCATCCTTCTGCTTGAATACCTCCAGTAATGGTGAACTTGCTGTTTCAGAAGGCAGCCCTTTCTGGTGGGGGACAGATCTAATAGTTTGTTTGTTTTGCTTTTTGGAGGGGGGAAGGTAGGGCAATTGGGGTTAATTGCCCAAGGTCACATGGCTACTTCTGTGTTAAGTGTCTGAGACTGAATTTGAACTCAGGTTCTCCTGACTCCAGTCTCTAGTGCTCTATTCACTCACCACCTAGGTGCCCCATGAAAGATCTAATTGTTAAGACGTTTTTATAACTAGTGTGAAAATATGTTAAATGTGAGCCTATATTGGATTGCATGCCATTTTGGGGAGGGGAGGGGGGGTGAAAGGAGAGGAAATTTGGAACTTTAAAGCTTGTGGAACTGAAAGTTGTAAACTAAAAATAAATTAATTACTTAAAAGAAAAAACATGAATGCATTAATATGGCCATCTTTATGAAACTCCTCTAGACTTCACTTTGCCTGTCTTGACAATTTCTGTATATGGAATAGAAATCCAGAGTTGTGTTGATCTGGTTTTCTCATAAAAAAAAAAGAAATTATTTTTAGGGGCAGTTAGATGGAGTAGTAGAGCACTGGCCCTGAAGTCAGAAGGACCTGAGTTCAAATCTAGCCTCAGACATGTCCTAGCTGTGTGACCCTGTGGAAGTCACTTAACTCAAATTGCCTCTAAAGTTTTTTTTTAATATAAAAAGCAATAATTTATAATAATGATAGCTGGCATTTACATAGTGACTGAGAGTTTGCCAAATACTTTACATATGTTATCTTGTTTGGTTTTCATATTGAGTTTATTTCTGTTTCAGTATAATTTCAATCTTTGAAATTGGAGGAAATTGAAATTCACTCTGCAAAGAGGAGTGAATAATTTCATTCCTCTAAAATCACACAGAAAAGGCTAATACCTCTTCTCTTTGACTAACCTTCAGATATGTACAGAGAGTTATTTTAAATAACAACATAGATTTAAAACTGAAAGGGACCATGGAGATTGTCTGATCAGGTTCACAGATGAGGAAAACTGAGGCTCAGAGAGGTTTAATAGTTGGCCCAGCATTATGTAGTCAGTATGTGTCTCCAAACCTAGTACTTTTCCCCTATAAATCACAATGCCTCCTTATGTCATCTTTTCTCTAGATTCAGCATTCCAAGTTCATCCAACTGATCCACATAAGGTAAAGGAGTGAGGTAGAATAGAAAAGAAGATGAATTGGGAGCAGGAGACCTGGTTTACAATCTTGACTCTGATTCTTACTCTGGGCATGGCTAGAGGTGACCTTCTTAAAATTCTTTTTAAGCCTCAGATTCCTCACTGATAAAATGAAGGCAGAATAATCCTTATTCTCATCTAACAGATAGCTAGATGGTACAGAGTACTGGACCTGGAATTGGGAAGACGTCTTCCTGAGTTCAAATCTCAGAAACATACTAATCATGTGGCGCTGGGCAAGTCACTTAACCTTGTTTGCTTCAGTTTCTTATCTGTAAAATAATTTGGAGCTCTTCCATCTTTGCCAAGAAAACCCTAAATGGGTCAGACATGAACGAAAACACCCGAACAAAAACCTTCTCATTTACTTCAAAATTTTGTTGTTATAAAAGTACTTGTAAACCTGGAAATGCTATGATAATATGAGTTGTTAGTTGCTGATATGAAATAATGATAATAATAACATTCATATGGCATTTTAAGTTTTGCGAACACTTTTTGTTTATTATTTCCTTTGATAGTGGTTTCCCAAATGGTTTCCAGGCCCTTTACCATCCCATTTGCTTTATGGATCCATTCAAGTTGAATTCCTAAATAGAAAATCCTAGCTACCAAGTTGTAAAAGAGGACATGGAGTGGTTTGATCCGTCTTTTGAGGAACCCTTTACTTGTCTAGAACCTCTGTGTGAGGGTTTGCTAAGTTCTTTTCAGGGCTGTTCACCAGCTTTGGTTTCCAACTTTCACTCAACTTTCTCTTGTTCCAAGAAGCTGTAGCATATACAGTGGTCATACCCTAGTAAACCATCTCAGTAGAGAGGCTAAAGCAGGCTGAAGTTAACCAACTGGTCTAAAAACTGTTGGTGAGTGAGGGGCTTCTACCTTAAGCATATGAAGACTTCCTCCAGAAGAATGGGTGGATGAGAACAATTTGTTCCAGCAGCTATGAAGGTGGCTGAAGTAGGTGTTGTGCAGCTCTTAGAGCATGATAAGACATCAGAGACACCAAGGTCATCCCCTTCATCCTGGGACATTGCCACATATCTTGACTTTTGTCTTCCCACTGGACTTTGATGGAAGAGAGAGTGAACCTGATGACTTTGCACAGGTTTGCCTCACTTAAATCCAGTTCACACACAAATCAAGACATCATCCACAATGGCGTTGGTCTTTGAAAATGAGGAATAAAAAACAATAACAACTGCTACATTGAGAAGAACAAAGAGAATTTGTACTAGCTAGATGCTGCAGTGGATAGAGCGCTGATCCTGGAGACAGGAAGATCTGAGTTCAAATTTACCTCTGTCACTTACTATTTTACAATATGATCCTGGACAAGTCACTTAATCTCTGTTTGTCTCACCTTAAAATGGGAATGATAGCACTTAACTCTCAGGTTGTGAGGATCAAAGGAGAAAATACAGTCCCTTGAACATAGTAAGCACTCAATAAATATTTGTTTCCTTCCCTTCCCCCAAACCTAATTCATCAGGTTTTCATATATGGTAGATTTTTTCTTTCTTACATAAATAATTTTAATGTGTGTAGATTGTAGAGAAATTATTTTTGGCCAAACACTCAACTTTCAGGCACACCTACACACTAGGAAAATAAATCAGCAATATTGTAGTTGAATAACACACCATTTCATTATTATTTTATCAAAAACAGGTCATGCCAGACTAAGCTGATTTCCTTTTTTTTAGTAGTTACTAAAATGATCAAAAATTTGAGCAAAGCCTTTTGTAAAATCTCTCACATATTCCATATTCTTGTGGAAAAGATGGAGAGATGTGGGTCAGAATATGCTGCAGTACTATTGGTAGCACAGTGGATAGAGAGCCAGGTCTGGAGTTAAGAAGACCCATTTTCCTGAGTTCAAATGCAGTCTTAGACACTGAGTAGCTGTGTGAACCTGGGCAAGTCACTTAACCCTACTTATCTTGATTTCCTCATCTGCAAAATGAGCTGGAGAAGGAAATGGCAAACTATTCCAGTATCTTTGTCCTTGAAAACTCCAGATGGGGTCACAAGAGTTGGACATGCCTAAAAATGACTTAACAACAGCTATCCAATGGATTCAGTTCTAACTGAATGGTCAAACAAAAGGCATAGTCACTAATGGTTTGATGCTTCATTGGAAGGAGATTTCCAATGGAGTGTGCTAGGAGTCTTTGCTTGTTCTTATTCAATGTAACATTTTTTTTAAATCAATGACTTCAGTGAAAGCAAAAATGGCTAACACTGGAAAACAGAGTTAGGATCTGACAAATTCTTGAATAATATACAATAGACAAGAACATCAGACCAGATCCAATATGATGAAATGTGCTGAAACATAAAGTCTTATCCCTGGGTTCAGAAATGAACTTCAGAACCCCAAGTCTGAAAAGTCATTGGCTATCGGGTCTGAAAAAGTCTGGTGTCAGAGCTTTTAATGGATTATATACTCATTAGGAGCCAATAGTGTGATATACCAATTCCAAAAGCTAATATGATCTTGGTTTGTATTGAGAGTATAGCTTCCATGAATAAGGAGGTGACAGAATTTACCCTGCCCTTGTCAGTTAGAAGAGATCAATTTAAACTTGATGTAAGAGTCAATTTCTACCAATTAGAGTTATTTGAAAGTGGCATTGGCTACCTCAAGAAATAATGATTTTACCTCCATCCAAGGTCTTCAAGCAGAGGTTGAGTGATCATGTGTCTGAAATATTGTGGACATGACATGTTCTAGGGGTGCTGGGACTCCTGAAATGCAAGGGTACAGGGCATAGGCTGCCTAGTGAGCTAGATACGGAGCAATAATTAGAGACCGAGACCAATAGTCAACTCAGGAGGCATCAGTTTATTGCTGGCCAGTGGCAGCCCAGGAACAAGTCCCTGGATCTGTCCCGAGCCTTGGTTTAAGCAGAGTTTATATAGTAACAAATTCTTACAATCTGACAGTTGAAAGCGGTTAAAATAAAACCACTGTGTATATTTGGCTGGGGGGGGAAAGAGGACTCTGGAAAGCCCCCCTCCCCTTTTTACCGGAATGCAGGTGCAGGGTGGTATTGCATGTGAGACAGAGAGGAGCCCAAAAGCAAACTGCCTT
>JAQQSW010006887.1:0-13841 GCA_028646575.1 Pseudocheirus occidentalis | reverse complement strand
TGCAAGAATCTAGTATTTAAACCTATACAATCAAATGCAACTGGGAAATAATACATTCAGGGATGGGGGCAGGGAGCCCCTCTCTGTCCTGCTAGAAAGCTAGAGGGGTGTTGGAGGAGGGCATAAAAGGGAACAGATTGTGGGAGGGTCCTTACAGTGGGATCAATGTTCTGGGCTGGGGGGTAGGGGCAAAAAGGGGAGAAAATTTGTAACTCAAAACCTTGTGGAAATGAATGATGTAACCAAGAAAATAAATTAAAATTTTTTAAAAAAGAAAATGTTTCTAGTTTATCCCCATTACATATAAATACATACTAATGGGTTTTGGTAGATACTACTTATAATTTTAAGGAAGACTCCATTTATTCCTGTGCTCTGTAGTGTTTTTAATAGGAAGGGATGTTGTATGTTGTCAAAAGCTTTTTTCTGCATGTATTGAGATAATCATATGGTTTCTGTTAGTTTCGTTCTTGATATGATCAATTATGCTGATAATTTTCCTAATATTGAACCAGCCCTGCATTCCTGGAATAAATCCTACACGATCATAGTGCATTATTCTCATGATAAGTTATTGTAATCTTTTTGATGATGTTTTATTTAAAATGTTTGCATTTATATTCATTAGGGAAATTGGTCTATAATTTTCTTTCTCTATTTTGACTTTTCCCAGTTTAGGTATAAGTACCATATTTGTATCATATCAAGAATTTGGTAGGACTCCTACTTCACCTATTTTACCAAAGAGTCTATATAGAATTGGAATTGTTCTTTAAATGTTTGATCGAATTCACTTGTAAATCCATCTGGCCCTGAGATTTTTTCCTGGGGAGTTCATTGATGGCTTGTTCAATTTCTTTTTCTGAGATGGGGTTATTTAAGTATTTTACTCCCTTTTCTGTTAAAGTGGGCAATTTATATTTTTGTAAATATTCATCCATTTCACAGAGATTGCCAAATTTATGGGCCAACAGTTGGGAAAAATAGTTCCTAATTATAGTTTTAATTTCCTCTTCTTTGGTAATGCATTCACCCTTTTCATTTTTGATACGGGTTATTTGGTTATCTTATTTCTTTTTTAATCAACTTAATCAAAGGTTTGTCTACTTTGTTGTGGGGAGGGGGTTCATAAAACCAGCTATTAGTTTTATTTATTGTTTCAATAGTTTTCTTAACTTCAACTTTAGTCTCTCCTTTGGTTTTCAGTATTTTAAATTTTGTATTTAATTGGGGATTTTTAATTTGTTCTTTTTCTAGCTTTTTCAGTTGCATACCCAATTTATTGATCTCTTCTTTCTCTATTTTATTCATGTAAACATTTAGAGATATAAAACTTCCCCTAAGAACTTTTTTGTTCCATCCCATATGTTTTGGTATGTCATCTCATTATTGTCATTCTCCTGGATGAATTTGTTGTTTGACCCACTTATGCTTTAGGATTAGATTATTTAGTTTCCGATTGATTTTAGTCTATCGTTCCAGGGCCCTTTATTACATATAATTTTTATTGCATCATGATCTAAAAAGGATGCATTTAATATTTCTGCCTTTCTGCATTGGATGAGGTTTTTATGGCCTAATACACGATCAGTTTTTGTGTAGGTGCCATGTACTGCTGAGAGGAAGGTATATTCCTGTCTATCCCCTTTTAATTTTCTCCAGAGGTCTACTATATCTTAACTTTTCTAAAATGTTATTCACCTCCTGAACTTCTTCTTTCTTGTTTATTTTGTGTTTGTATTTATCTAGTTCAGAGAAGGGGAGGTTGAGGTGCCCCACTAGTATAGTTTTGTTGGCTATTTATTCCTGTAAGTCCCTTAACTTCTAAGAATTTGGATGCTATACCAGTTGGTGCATACATGTTTAATAATAATATTACTTCATTGTCTATGATACCTTTTAGCAAGATAGTTTCTTCCTTTATCTCTTTTAACTAGATCTATTTTTGCTTTGGCTTTGGCTGAGATCAACATTGCTACCCTTACTTTTTTTTTTACTTTAGCTGAAGCATAAAATATTCTACTCTAGCTTTTTACCTTTACTCTGTGTGTATCCCTCTGTTTCAAATGTATTTCTTGTAAACAGCATTATGATTTTTAATCCATTCTGATATCTGCTTCTGTTTCATAGAAGAGTTCATTCCATTCACATTCACAGTTATGATTACTATATGTGTCTGTCTCTCCATCCTATACCCCTGCCCATTTATGTTTTTCTTTCTCCTTTCTCCCTTTCCTTCCTCTCTAGAGTTTTTCTGTAGACTGCCACCTCCGTCAATCTGCCCTCCCTTCTTTCAGCCCTGCTCTACTAATTCTTCTCTCCCTTACATTCCTCCCTCCCTTTTCTTTCCCTTTTCTCTTCCAACTACTTGTAGGACAAATGTGATTTCTATACCTGAGTATGTCATTAACTCCTTGAGCCAAATCCAATGAGAGTAAAGTTCAAACAATGCTCATCACCCTCCCTTCTTTCCCTGTACTGTAATATGTCTTTGTGCCTCTTCGTGTGATGTAATTTGCTCTTTTCTACCTCCTTTTCTCCTCTCCCATTACAGTTTTTCAGCATTTAATTAGGGTTTTTATCATCACATCAAAATCAACTTAAACCCACTCCCTCTGTCTGTGTATTCCCTTTCTATATGATGTAATAAAGATACATATCTCAAGACTTATCATTTTCCCATGTAGGGATGTAAACAGTTCCAGACTTCTTGTGCTGGAGGCTAGGGAGCTGGTTATTACTTTTCTGTGCTGGGGCCTTAATATCCACAGGTGGATATTGTAATGGTCTGGTAGTTTACCTGGTGCTGAGTTGGAGATGGTGTGTGCCTGGTTTTGGAGCTTGCCTGCCCTTCCACCCTGAAGCTCAGGATATCACACTGGTCTGCTGACATGGGGCCTGCTGCTGGCTTGCTGGGACACCTCCCATCCTGTACTGGTCCCCTTCAGCCACAGAAATCAGGACCTTTCCCATTAATCCCCCTACCTCTTGAATTAAAAGACTGACATATGCCATCTTTCTACTGGCTCTGCTATTCCAAGATTGTTCTTGGGACAATATTCTCTGCATTTTTCAAGATCAAGAGTGACTTATTGTTTACTCTGCCATCTTGGATCCTAGAAACCTAAATGGGTGACTTTGAAACATTCAGTCTGTTGACTGATAGCTCCAGGAGTAGTTCCTGCAGGCCCTGCACAGCACTGTGCTTATCTCTCACGAAGTTCCTACAGGTCGCCCTCCTGCACTGACAGGTCTGGGAATTGCCACTGCTGCCGGTGATTCAGTCCACTGCAGTCTCTTCTGGCTTTGCTGTGATCAAGTCTGTGCTGGTGCAACCTGTGCACTAGACTGTGCTACTCTCCCAACCTGGTCCAGCAGATTCTTCCTGTCAACCTTCCAGGTTGCTTTGGGCTGTAAATCTGCAACATTTTGTTTCATTTTGGATTTGCCAAGCTATAATTTGTTCAGATTAACTTTTTAGAGGTATTTGAAGGAGCTTGTGGGAGAACTCAGGTGATTCCCTGATTCCACTCTACCATCTTGACTTCACCTACATCCATATTCTTAATAAAGCCTAACTACTATAAACAAAGCCCCTAGCCTTTGTTTCCTTGAAAGATTTATGTGATCATATAACCTGGTGCTCTTAAGTTCAGCTACTTAAAAAAATATTCATTATGATGATTGTGCTTTAAGAAATGATGAGTAGGATGGTTTTTTTAAAAAAAAACCTTAGAAGACTTCATTGAACTGATGTAAAGTGAAATGGGCAGAAGTAGGAGAACATTCTACACATTAACAGCAATCTTGTAAAAATAACTGAATTACTTGGCTATTCTGAGCAATACAGTCCTCCAACACAATTCTGAAGGACTTATGCTGAAAATGGTATCTATCTATAGAGAAATAACTGAGGGAAGCTGAAAGCAGATTGAAGTATACTATTTTTTGCTTTCAATATTTTTGTGTTTTTTATCCATGTTTTATTTTGCAACATGGTTAATGTAGAAATATGTTTTCCATGACTGTACATGTATAATCTGTATCAAATTGCTTGCTTTTAACAGTAGGGGATTGGGAGAGAGAGGATTTGGAACTCAAAATTTTTTTAAATGTTAAAAAATTTTACAGGTAATTGAGAAAAAATAAAATGTTAAAAATATTTATTTGTCTCTTTAAAAAGATACAAGTGAGCAAGCAAAAGAAGCAAAGCAAGCATGGCAGTCAAACCTTAGATTCCTTGTTTGGGGGACAAAAAGGATCAAAGCATGGAATGGGAAGAAGACAGTGAGGCCAGAACTCTTGCACCAAAAGCTTCCAAGAAAAATATGAACTGGCTACAGGCCATGGAGGAGCTCAAGAAGGATTTTGAAAATCAAGTAAGAGAAGTGGAGGAAAAACTGGGAAGAGAAATGAGAATTATGAAAGAAAATCATGAAAAGAGAGTCAAAAACCTGACAGAAGAAAGTAACAGCTTAAAAAACAGAATAACTCGAATGGCAAAGGAGGCCCAAAAAGCCAATGAGGAGAAGAATATCTTAAAAGACCAAATTTGCCAGGTGGAAAGGGAATTTCAAAAGCTTACTGAAGAGAATACTTCATTCAGAATTAGATTGGAGCAAATGGAAGCTAATGGCTTCATTAGAAATCAAGATACCATTAAACAGATCCAAACAAATGGAAAAAAATAGAAGGTAATGTGAAATATCTCATTGCAAAAGCCACTGAGCTAGAAAATAGATCCAGGAGAGATAATTTAAAAATTATTGGACTACCTGAAAGCCATGATCAAAAAAAGAACCTAGAAATCATCCATCAAGAAATTCTCAAGGACAATTGCCCTAATATTTTAGAAACAGAAAGCAAAAAGAAATTGAAAGAATTCACTGATCACCTCTTGAAAAAGATCCCCAAAACAAAACAACTAGGAATATTAAAACCAGGTTCCAGAGTTTCCACATCAAGGAGACAATATTACAATCATCAAGACAAAACAATTTGAATATTGTGGAAATATAATCAGGATAACACAAGATCTAGCAGCTTCTACGTTAAGGGATAAAACGGCTTGGAATATGATATTTAGGAGATCAAAGGAGCTAGGACTAAAACCAAGAATCATCTACCCAGCCAAACTAAGTATAATATTTCAGGGGAAAATATGGTTATTCAATGAAAGAGAGGACTTTCAAGCATTCTTGATGAAAAAACCAGAGCTAAACAGAAAATTTGACTTTCAAATACAAGAAGAATGAGAAGGTAAACAGGGGAAAGAAATCACAAGCAACCTACCAAAATTGAACTAGTTACATGCCTACATGGAAAAACAATAATTGTAACTTATGAAAGTTTTCTCAGTATGAGAATAGTTGAAGTGACTAATATGTATGTATACATATATGTATATATATATGTATGTGTATATATATACACACATACATATAATACATACATATGTCTATATAGGAGGGTATATGTGAATATGAATACATATGTGAGTATGTGTATATATGTGTACAGGTATACATAGACAGAGGGCACGGGATCAATTGAATAAGAAGGGATGATATTTTAAAAATAAAATTAAGATGTGAGAGAGGAGTATAATGAGAGGAGACAGGGAGAGACAAATTCGGATAAATTACCTTATATAAAAAATGCAAGGGAAAACTGTTACAATGGAGGGGAAAACAGGAAGGCAAAAGGGAATGGGTCAACCTTACGCTCATTGAATATGATTTAAGGAGGGAATAACATACACACTAACTTGGATGTTTTACCCAACAGGAAAGTAGGAGGGAAGGGGATAAGAAGGAGAATGATATAAAGGAGGGCCAATTTGGGGGAGGGTAGTTAGAAGCACATACTTTTGAAAAGAGACAGGGTCAAAGTAGAAAATATAACAAGTGGGGTTGGGATAGAATAGTGGGAAATACAGTCAGTCTTTCACTTGTCCACGATGGAAATGTTTTGCATAACTACACATACATACATACATACGTATGTATGTATGTATGTATGTGTGATTATTATTATTTTACATGCAACTGGGAAATAAGATATACAACACTGGTGTATGGAGATCCATCTTGCCCTACTGAAAAGTCAGAGAGGGGATGGGGGAGGATATAGGGGAGAGGATATTGAGGAAGGGGGTATTCAATGGAATTGCTGTTCTGGGGTGGTGGGTAGGGGAAAGACGGGGAGAAAATTTGTAACTCAAAGTCTTGTGGAAATGAATGTTGTAACTTAAAAATAAATATAAAATTTAATTTTAACAAGCATAATTAATAAGCATATTAATTGCAACATATTAGACCTATATTAATTTGTTTCATTTGTCCAGGACTGAAGTGGTTGTAACCAATGTATGCTTCAGATCCTAATTATGATATCACATTTTTTTGAAATGCATAAACCCCTCAAAAAATTAATTGTCAAATATCAATTAAGAATAGGAATGCTGCCATCTTTGCACTTTTTCTCTTTAATGCTCAAACATGTCACCAAAACCTGGGAAGCTCCTGTTTTGGATTTTGTCCCTCTTGACTGATTGTAAGCTCTACTTTTCTTGAAATGGCTACCCCCAAATGACTGATTCCTGAGCCCTAGAAATACCTGGAGTAGAAGAGATGCAATCCATTGGACAGTGTTTCCTTGAGTTGAAGTAAATTCCACAAATAAAGAATGTGTGAAAATAGACTATGGTCATACCTATACCAGCTTCTCCTAGGGAAATACTGCCCTGGGTCCCAAATATTGAGTCCCAAATATGACCATCAGCAATAGATACAAAAGAGGGTATAGTGTTTCCTACTTGGGCTTCAGACTATCAAATAGTAGTATACAAATAGACCCTTTGTTCAGATCTATAATGTTCCTGGCAAATCAAGGAGACTGTTGCTAGGGGAGACCTTTGAAAATGATTCCTCTAGATGGTGCTAAAAAGAAAAAAAGGAAAGGAAGAAAGACCAGAGGGTCACATGTGTGTGATTAACCCACAAATCCAACTAAGAGAATATAGATAGGACTGCCTTTATCTACCTTTACTTGCTAGCCCCCACATGCCCCTTTTCTACCCTTTCCCCCCTTTATACCTGCCCTTTATGTTCATTTTAGCCAGATTTTACTCATGTAAATATATCATGGTAGAGGTACACAATCTGCCCCCAGGCCTTCCCTCTCTACCCCAGGGACAGTCCTGGGCACCACATACTACAAGGAACTACTTTCATTGTCAATGGGAGGGGAGACAGGAAGACACTATAGATCAACCACATACAACACCAAATGAAGAATATAGATAGACCTAGTTTTTCAACCCAATGAAGAATGACCTTTTATCTCTTGTTAGTGGCATGGTTAAAAAGCCCAGGCAAGTCGGCAGTTACTCTATTTCGGCACCAGATGGCGTCCATGCATCAGTAAAGCAAAACGTCTACTCATAATTTACATTTTTGGAGGATGAGGGAGAACTTGGAGAAGTGGACATTGACAAATGAGCGGATTCAGGCAAGGCGGGTTGAAATATAGGAGTTTAGGCAACCTTGGATTTGTGTTTCCATGAAACATGAAGTTACAGAATTTGGATACTGCTTGTTAGAACAGATCCGATTGACTTCCTTGGTCAAGTGTAGATGAGCTTATTGACAAGTCCAAAAGCAAAGTCAAAGACCTTTGTTGCATGCAAGTAATGATGTAAAATACAAAGAAATACTTTAATATCCAAAATCACATCAGAAATAAGATAATCGAATCATAGCATCATAGATCTTGAGTAAGAAGGAACTTCAGACGTAATCTGGTTCAAGCTTCTAATTTTTAAATATATCCTAATTTTTAACACTTTTTAATATTACCTCCATTTCCAAAAAGATCATCCCCTTTCTCCAATGAGCCATCCCTTATAACAAAGATTTCAAGAGAAAGAGAACAAAAACACTTAAGCAAAATCAACCAGTACATTAACTGTCTGACCATTTGCACAGTATTCCATGCCTATATTTTCACATCTCACTCAAGAATAGAGGGGTTATCTAAAAGTTCCTCTAGGATTCATCTTATTAAAAATGCTGCAACATTTGACTTAATTTTATTCTGTTCTTTTTTGTTTGTTTCATTTCTGTTGTTGTAGTCATTGTATATACTGTTTTCCTAATTCTTCACTCTGTATCAGGTCAAAGAAGTCTTCATGATTCTCCAGTTCTTCATATCCATTTTTTTCTCATATCTCAAGTAATAATTCATCATATTTATATAACACAATTTGTTTAACCATTCCTCTAATTGATAGCAAACTGTTTTGGTTCCAATTCTTTGGTACTACAGAAAGTGCTGCTCTGTATATTTTGACATGTATGAACATTTTCTGCTTTTTACATCCTTGGGGTATATTCCTAACTTTGAGTTCTCTGGGCCAAAGGATATGGAAAATTTAAGCACATTTTAAAAGTATAACTCCAAATTATTTTTCAGAATGGTTGGACAAATTCATAGCTCAGTCAACAATGTTTTCATTTCTTTTTTTTCTCTCATCTTCTCTGGCATTGTTTCCCACTTTCCTTTATCTTTATCAGTTTACTGTGTCTGAAGTGAAATCTCTTGTTCATTTGATTTGAATTTCTCATCTTAGTGAATTGGAACAATTTTTCACATGGCTTTAAAGAGTTTGCTATTGTTCCTCTCAGAACCATTTATTCATAGTCTTTGATCACTTGTCCAATGGGAAATGTCTTTTGGTATGTTTGTTTGATCCATATATATTTTGTATATCTGACCATTATCAGATACTTGTTACAAAGGTTTTCCTGTCAATTAATGGTTTCCCTTCTATGCCTGGTTGCATTGATTTTGTTTGTGCTAGAACTTCTCAATTTCATGTAGTAAAATTTTTCTATTTTAACATTTGTGTTTTCTTGTATTCCTTTATTTGTTTAACAGTTCTACCCATAGCTATGAATACACATGGTACCTAATATCATTTTCTTCTAATTATTTTTATCATGTAATATTTTATATTGAAATCAAATACACATTTTGAAAATATTATGGCATGTAGTGTAAGATGTTGATCTAAATCTGATTTCTGCCAAACCTTTAGAATTTCTTGTCAAATATGTAGTTCTTCTCCCAAGTAATTTTTGATTTCATAATCCATACATTTTTAAAGAGGAAGAAACTGAGGAATTAAGTTACTTGCCTAAGGTCACAAAAGTAGGAAGCATCAGTGCCTGGAATTTGAACCCAAGTCTTCTGATTCCAGAACCAGTATTCTTTCCACTGTACCATGTTACCTACGTAATATTACTGAAGAGAGACTAATACTAATTAAGTTGCTAATTGTTAGTCTATCCTTCTATAGTGACTCATTTTTGATGAGAAAATTGTCTGAACAGTAATATGTGGGGAGTTATCTTGAGGCTCATTGATGGCTTCATTATGCAAAGTTGATATCTTACTAGCTACAGAGCTTTACCTAGAATGAGACAGCTGTGGTTTTGTCTCAGGGCTCTGAAATTTAGAACATGCTTCAAGGATTTGTAGTCCCTCCGTAGTATTGCAACTTAGCCTAGCACCTATGTATCAAGAGCAATTAGTTAAAATTGGAATCTACCAGATGGTATATTTCTTCCTACCAGAAGTCACACCCCAGGTGAGCACTTCCTAGGCCTAGAACTACGCTATTCCTCTTCATGTAGAAAGCTCCCCAACAGCAAACATAATACCCAAGGAGCTCTGTTCATAGGATGATATCCTGGTATCTTTCCTCTGCTTAACTTAATCACCTTAAAATTTTAATTTAAGGGCATGTTTTGTGCCCTTTGACCCAGGCACAAATGTTGCTGGTTCAAGAGAGCTCGTCAATATGTGTAGATCAAGTTTTTCTGATTTCCTGACACACATATGAGGTGGAACAGAGTGTGATGGCATAGTTGAACAGCATTCCCATTCATTAGAATTCCTGAGAGGCAAAATGAGGTGGAGGGGTGAGCATTGGATGTGAAGTCTGGGCAACTTACTAGTTGTATGATTTTTACATGTCAACTTCTCTGGGCTTCAGTTTCCTCATTTGTAAAATAAGCTTAGAGCAGCTAAGTGGCACTGCAGTGAATAGAATGCCAGGCCTGCAGTCAGGAAGATTCATCTTCTTGAGTACAAATCTCCACTCAGACACTTACTAGACACATGATCCTGGTCAAGTCACTTAATCTTCTTTTCCTCAGTGTTCTCATCTGTAAAATGGGCTAGAGAAAAAAAATCTCAAACCACTCCAGTATCTTTGCCAAAAAAATCACAAATGGAGACACAGAGAATTGGACATTATTGAACATCAACAAAATCAGCTTGCTGATTTCCAATATCCACTCCAATTCCCAATCAAATCACATCTGGAGTAAGAAAGAATCATTCTGGATTACTGTCTATGACTTCTTGCATTTTGTTTTTCCCCATATTGGAGTATAAGCCCCAAGTGAGCTAAGACCAGGTCTCAGACACTTAGACCCTAATGAAATGAGGAAAGAAATTAGATTTGATCTCAACCTGCCCCAGCACTTAACATACTTCTCTACACACTCTACACACTATATATTTTCCCCAAAACAAATGGATAAAGAGTATTTTCTAAACACTGACATGCATATGTCTGAACAACCTGTAGAAATTGTCTATTACTATATATATTTTGGAAAGTCACTTAAAATGGGCAGTAACTCAGACCCAGAATGGGCTAGAGAGAACAGAATGAGCAGCCTTTGGGAACTTGAGTTGTCATTTTTAATAACCCAAACTTCTGCAACAAGCAAAACTTCATCTTTTTGACACCAATATTCTTCTGGTGATGCTCAGGCTGTGAATTAGGGGATACTACAAGGTGTGAAGCATTGAACTCAAAGGTCAATGCATGGTTGATGTGAGCTGTCTTCAGCACAGTACTAATGAGGAAACAGTGTAAATGATGTCATCAGAGAAACACTTGACTCTAACATCTGGAACATGAGGATGTATTACATTTCTATCCATACCATGGATTGAAAGAAAATGAGAAATGTCCCCACCCCATTAGCTGGACCCCGTTGAGTGATTTTATGGAATGATATAGATAACAGTAGCACCAGTGGGGCAACATGGATGGGCTTCAGTGTGGAATGTGTGAGGGAGTGCCCACATCATGAAATTCACACATATATTAGAACATTATCCCATGGAACTCATTCTCGGAGTTGTGAGGCAGAGAATCATCCCTGTGACCTTCCCCCCGACCCTCACCCCACAAAGCCTACTCAGAATTCCCAACATCCCCTAACTAGACAAAACAATTTCCCTTCAAGTTCAGAATCCTAAGAGATTACCTAGACCAGTGGTTCTCAACCTGTGGGTTGCGACCGCTTTGGGGGTTGAATGACAGGTCTTAGGCACTGAGACACTGCTCCTCTCTCCATCTCAAGGCAGGTCCACCTACTTGCAGACATGCCCACATACGAGTATTAAAGGGTCACAGCATTAGGAAGGTTGAAAACCACTGATCTAGACCAATTTCATACTCATATGGATTAGGTCAGATTTTGTAGAAGTTTAAGAAAATGATTAGAAGCGGAGCAAAGATGATGGAGTAGAAGCAGGAAATTCTGTGACCTCCCCCACAAAACCACCTCAAATACCTATAAAATATGACTCAACAAATTTTAGAGCTACAGAATCCACAAAGTGACAAAAACAAATCTCCTGCTGAAGGAAACCTGACAGGCCGGCAGGAAGGGTTCATTGCAGCATGCTGGGAGCCATGCACAGTCCCATGTGAGCTGTGTGGTTTTGGCCCATAGTCCCGTGTGAGCTACATGGGAGGGAGCATGGGCTGGATCAGACTTCAGGAGAGTGAATCACCAGCAGCTGTGGCTGTTTCCAAACTTTTCAATCCATAAAAAAATAAAGTCAGTCAGGAACTCTGTTGGAAAGGAAGGGTGTGATCTGGCCCCTGACCCCAGTGTGAGAGGTGGCAGAGACATGGCAGCTGCAGCTGATACCATGTGGCTGCCTCAGGAGCTCCTGGTCTACAGATTATAGGGGGATCAAGCAACCATTCAGAGGTTAATTAATTGGTCTTGCTTTGAACTGCTT
This sequence comes from Pseudocheirus occidentalis, assembly GCA_028646575.1. Classification (NCBI taxonomy): domain Eukaryota; kingdom Metazoa; phylum Chordata; class Mammalia; order Diprotodontia; family Pseudocheiridae; genus Pseudocheirus; species Pseudocheirus occidentalis. The sequence goes on along the minus strand of JAQQSW010006887.1, from coordinate 1,724 downwards.
AAACGTGGGGCACTTTCTCAGGTGGTGGTCCTGGGGTGAGAAACGGCAGTTTGCTAGTGTGATGTCTGTAGAGAGGGTGCCCTCCTCAAACATCTGCCAACATTTGTGAAAATGTTGTGATTTGGTTCAAAGTTCTCCTCTCTAGAAACAGAGTTCTACCATGGCAAAGAGCTCAAAAGTCAAGTAATTGACTGGCAATATGATGAAGCAGAGGAAGCACAAACAGACCATAGAATCCTTTTTGGAGGACAAAAAGAATCAAAGCATGGAATAGGAGGAAAACAACAAGGTCAGAACTCTTGAATCAAAAGCTTCCAAGGAAAATATGAATTCGTTACAGGCCATGGAGGAGCTCAAGAAGGAATTTGAAAATCGAGTAGGAGAAGTGGAGGAAAAATTGGGAAGAGAAATGAGAATGATGCAAGAAAATCATTAAAAGAGAATCAACAACCTGACTGAAGAAACTAACACCTTAAAAATAGACTAACTCAAATGGCAAAAGAGAACCAAAAAGCCAATGAGGAGAAGAATGCCTTAAAAAGTTGAATTTACCAGATGGAAAAGAAATTTCAAAAATTCACTGAAGAGAATAATTCCTTCAAAATTAGATTGGAGCAAATGGAAGCTAATGACTTTATAAAGAATCAATATACTATGAAACAGATCCAAACAAATGAAAAAGTAGAAGGCACTGTGAAATATCTCATTGGAAAAGCCACTGACCTGGAAAATAGATCCAGGAGAGATCATTTTAAAATTATTGGGCTACCTGAAAGCCATGATCAAAAAAGAATGTAGAAATCACCCTTCAAGAAATTCTCAAGGAAAATTGCCCTGATATTCTAGAACCAGAGGACAAAATAGAACTTGAAAGAATTCACCAATCACCTCTTTAAAAAGATCCCCAAAAGAAAATTCCTAGGAATGTTATAGGCAGTTTCTGGCGTCCATAGATCAAGAAGAAAAATATTACAAGCTGCCAAGAAGAAATAATTTGAATATTGTGGAGACACAATGAGGATAAACCAGAATCTAGAAGCTTTTACATTAAGGGATTGAAGGACCTGCAATATGATATTCCAGAGATGAAGGGAGCTAGGATTAAAACCAAGAATCACCTACCAAGCAAAATTGAGTATACTGTTCTATGGGAAAATATGGTCATTCAGTGAGGTGGAGGACTTTCAAAAATTCTTGCTGAAAAAACCAGAACTCAAAAGAAAATTTGACACTCAAATACAAGAAGCATGAGAAGGTAAACATGGAAAAGAAATCATAAGGAACTTATCAAAGTTGAACTATTTACATGAATTTTTTACTTATGAAAAATGTCTCAGTATAAGGATAGGTGAAAGGAATACAAATGTGTGTATATATTTATATATACATATATGTATATATATATGTATATATACACACGTATATATACACATTTGTCTATATAGGAGGGTTTATATATGCAACATATATCTGAGTATGTGTATGTGTATCTATGAGTACATAGAGGGTGCAGGATTAATTGAGTGGGGAAGGACAATGCTCTATAAGGTGAAATTCTGAAGTGGGAGAGGATTGGAATGGGAGAAGATGGGGAGAGACAGAGTGGGGTTGATTGTCTCATGTGGGAGAGGCAAGGGATAATTGTTGAAGTGGAGGGGAGGAATGGGAAGGCAAGGGGGAGGGGATCAACCTTACTCTCATTGAATTTGGCTTAGGGAAGGAGT
>JAQQSW010006886.1:0-13841 GCA_028646575.1 Pseudocheirus occidentalis | reverse complement strand
GACATAAAAGGGAACAGATTGTCAGGGGGGCTTCACAGTGGGATCACTGTTTTGGGCTTGGGGATAGGGGAAAGAAGGGGAGAAAATTTGTAACTCAAAACTGGAAATGAATGATGTAATCAAGAAAATAAATTAAAATTAATCAATTAAAAAAATCTTACATTTCAGTTCAAGAGATCAATATCACAAGTACTAGTTAGGAGAGGCATTGTGAGCTGTTCAGTGGATTACAAATTCAGTGAGACAATTGTAGCAGCAAGCCCTCTTCCCCCACCAAATACACACACACACACACACAAACACAAACATGCACATGCACAGACACACACACACACACACAAACACCTCCAGCAACAGCAACAGCTGCAATATAATGGAAGTTTGTAGAGGAGTAACTTCCAAGATTAAGAAAGATCGAGTCCTGATATCTTCTCCCTTGGCTGAATTTAATCTGGAATGTTGTTTTCAGTGCTGTATGCTGCATTTTTTTTTCTGGAGCATGTCTACAGGACACTAACCAGAATGGTTAAGGGAGGACATTGAATTTATACTTTTTTGATGATAGCTTTAAGGAAATTGGGATGATTAGCTTGGCTAAAAAAACATCAAAGAAGAGGCATTATAGTTGTCCTCAAGTACTCAAAAGTTTATCATCCTGGGAGGGAGATTAGATGCGTTTTGTTTCTGCCAAAGGGCAGAACTACTAGGAGCAGTATGTGTAAAATGAAGGGGGAAATTTAGACTTACTATAAGGAATAACTTTTTAAAATTTAGAAATACAAGTGAGTTGTCTTGGGATGTCCTGAGTTCCCCCTTATTTGAAGTCTTCAAGCAAAGATGAATGGATTAAAAGGCAAATGTCCTACTATTATTATTGGAGTTCATTTGGGTGTTGTTTTGCTTAAATGACTGAAGAAATCTTCCAAATCTGAAAAAAACATTCTTTACTACTATGATTACTACCTAAACTAAAAAAAAATGTGTTTTTTTAATATCACCCTGAATTAAAGAAAGAAGAAAATAAACTATACTTAAATGAAAAGAATTTTGCTCACCAGTCAAATGTCCACAGGAAAGTCGAGTAAATTTGTTTATACATCTTAATGGTTCAATATCAAACACTGTGAATGGACAAAGAGAAAATAGTATTGTAACTGGAAGCCCTTTAGTTAGAAGCTGAAATCCAATTGTGGGATTGATTTTTCTTTAAGATGCCTCATAGGAAACCCATTTGATTTTTTAATTTTTTTTTGTTTTTTAATTGTCATTTTATTTTGCATTATATGACCCTGGTCTTTGTTGTTGCCTAAAAGATAGTAGTATCCCGTTGTAAGACTCTTGAATGCTCGGAAATGGAGATTGTAGTTAAATTAGTAAATGATCAGGAGCCACTGAAGATTTTTAAGCTGAAAAGTAAAAGAACCACATGATAGTTATAGTTTGTGATGCCACAAGAGAACCAAGTATTTTTTTTAAGTCAATCTGAAGCCCACAGGCATCTGTTTCCATTTGAATCTGACAACACTAGTCCTAAGGATTCTTAGTCTTTGCATAATAACATTTTAAAGGATAACTTAGGGAAGTGTACCACATATTTAATGTTTCCTTGTTTTTTAAGAGAACCTTTCTCTTAAAAAATGTAAGTGTTGGAATCAATGTAATTGTCATAATTATTATTATAATAATGACATCTGAGAATAATTTAAATATATTTACTTGAGTAGTTAAAGGATCTGTGATTTTGAAAAAAAAAAAGGGTATTCTCTCTATGAATCCAGATTGCTGCCTCTCTTAGGTCTTCATGAGTTGCTATGACTTAAAGTTTCATTATCCTGATAGCAACCTGGTGATACTCCTCTCCAAGGTGGATAGTTTGGTCCTCAGAAGATAAAGTCTGTCATTTGAAGTTTATATATGTATATATACATACACATACATATACATATTCATATACATATATAGATCTATTAAATAAATTAATAATAAAATATATAATATGAATAAATATCAATAAATATAAAATATATAAAATATTTTATATGCATAATATATAATGTGTGTGTAACTTTCCTTGGCTATAGAAATATATATATATATATATGAACTTTTTTAAACCAGGATTTATATTCTTCTAGAAAGTCCTTCAGATACCATAGGTAATCTATATTCTACAATGGGGCATGAGAGTAGGATTTAAGTTTTTAAAATTCATTTTGAACTTAGAAAGTACATTAGTTTCTATCATTTTAAAGGAAGAATGGCAATATTTGCCATCTGTTTGCATGTATGTCCATGTAAATCAGATATACATATATAATTGAAAAATAGAACTAGTAAATAAACTCAGACTTTATCAATGATATGTTTCTTATAAACATTTGAGTATAACCTACTAAATATAATTGTCATATGTTTTATAAAAGAAGAAAAACTTAGGTGAAAATACAGGTACTTTTTCATTACTTATTGATGATAACTAGAAAATTTCACCCAAATCTAGATAATATAAAACTGATGAAGGTTGGAGAGTAGGGGGCGAAAAATCTATAGAGACAAAATGAATAGTGGAAAAGAATACACTGGATGAGGAATGGATTATACTATTTGATTACTTTCTGTGATTTCCCTTGGCTATAGAATAAAATTGATCTATTTTAATTTCTTTCCTTTTACATTTGAAGGTCTTTCTCCTGACTACTCAAAAGCAGCTTTATTTTCATTAAAATTGTTAAACATAACCACTTATGAATGTGTGCCTTAGAGTTTGATTCACAATATTTACTCTTATTGTCCCCCCCACCCAACCTCTTGCAATCTCTGTATTTTCTTGATTGATACATTGATTGTATATTCAGAATTTCTATATAAATCTCTTGTATTACTAACTGCATAATGGTATTCAGGGTTGTTTTTTTAATCTTTTTTTTTTCCCAAGGGGCTATGATCCTTAAGTTATCTCAGGATATCCTGTCTTCAAGGGCATATTTCTGCCTCTTTCATTTCCTTAAGGCAGGGAACAGCATACTAAAGCCTAGGGGCCAAATCTAGTCAACCTTTTTTTTTAATGGGTCTCAGACTAAGAATGTTTTAGCTATTATTTTTACATTCAAAAATACAGATTTATTGTCTTTTAAAATATGAAATGAAATGCTTAACTTCTCAGCCATACAAAAACATAGTCAGATTTGGCACTCAGACCAAGTTTGCTGACCATGCTTCAGTCTTTTCTTTTTTCATATCTACTAATTCAGGTTCTAACCTATATTCATTCTTAATTTCTTCTTTTGCATATTCCATTTATATTTTGAGTCATTCTGGATTTTCTTGTCATTTTATGTTGCCATAGGAATTCCCAGAATTAGGTTATTTCATTAGACACTGCTTTTCCTATGTATTGTAGTATTTGTTACAAAGGTTTTGTATTCTCTTTGAGGATTTATTCATCACTCCTTTGGGTCTAAGGGTCCTCTATGTTTGTTCATCTTCTTTAACATTGTGCTTTTTGTTGAGGCTTTTTCTATTGTAATCTTTTCTTTAAAAAAAATTCTCCTGATCCTTCCCACCTTTCTGTGTTCTATTCTCATAACTAGTCTGTAGAGCTATCTCACTTTACTTCCAAAGAAAGACATAGAGTTCATTAGTTTGTGGTGTTGCTGTAAGTATTCTCATGAAAGAGAAGACTTGCTTCAGTTGGGATTAAGTCACCTCATCTTTTGGTCCAGAGGCACCACTCATTCCATCATTCTACTGTGATTTCTCTCTCTTCTCTCTTCCTTTACATGTTTGTTTTTTTTTTTACTTCCAGTATCATGAGAGAGAGAAATAGGAACAAGAGGTTTTCTGGACCCAATTTCTGCTATCTTGGCTACCCCTAATCTATGGTCAGTGGCTTAGAGAAAAAGCAGCACATTTTCAATGCTACTTCCTTCCTTCAGACTCAGTTTCATGTCACTAACAAGCTCAATTACTACCATTTATTTAAGATTTGGGGGGTGAGGAGGGATACTGCGAGAGAATCTCTGAAGTAGATGACAAGAGGGGATCTTATCTCACACAAACCTACCTAATTATGGTGGCTTATTATCACTCCTCCCCCAGGCATGTGACAACTGTTACTAAGTGGTTCAGAGTAAGCACTTTAAAGATTATAGCTCTCTTACTAATTATTTTTTTTAACTTAGCTGTTATTATTCTATATCTAGTATGTGGTTCTTTTTTTTCCTCCTGAGGATGAGTATGAAGTAGTTGGGGAAACTAAGTAATAATATTGCTGTTCACATGATTTGTGCTTTCTCTGGGATAAGGAATAGAAGGGAGAAATGAAACCAGCATAGAAAGGATTATAAGAGGTAAAGAAAATTTGAGAATTACCTGGAAAAATAAAGTGTTATCATGTACACGTAAGTTAGACATACCTATGATATGTATGTGAGAGTTATATTCATTGCTGGTTTCTGGTCTTCTCACACTGTCCTAGTTACCAATGGAGTGAAGCAAGGCTGTGTTCTTGCTCCTATGCTTTTTAGCGTGATGTTTTCAGCCATATTGTCAAATGACTTCATTGAGATTGAACACAGCTTGAAGGTCAGCTACTACACTGATGGTAAATTCTTCAACTTAAAAGATGACAAGTCAAGACTAAAGTGAAGGGAATGTTGGTACATGATTTTCCATTTGCAAATGATTGTGCTCTCAATGAAGACTCTGAAGCTGAGATGCAATAAAATATGGATCAATTCTCTGCTGCTTGTACTATTTTTGGCCTAACAGTTAACACCAAGAAAACACAGGTGCTGTCACAACCAGCATCATACCATCCATTCATAGAATCATTGGTTATAGCAAATGGAGAAGTTTTGAATGCTGTGTATAAATTCACTTACCTTGGCTATATACTTTCCAGAAATGTACACATGAATAACAAATTTGACTCACATTGCTAGCTCAGCATTTGGGAGGCTACAAAGGAAAATCTCAGAAAGAAGAGGTATTAGACTGACTACCAAATTGAAAATCAATAGAGCTATAGTGCTGACCTCATTGTTGTATGCCTGTGAAACCTGGACAGTATAATAGTACCACTGCAGGAAAATTCCCTCCACTGATATAATTTTCAAGTCATCCATAGCTTAAAATCATAAGAAATAAATGTGGGAGTACATTTTAAGAAGGACATTGATAGGGATGTACCCAAGACGCCAGAGTAAAAGCAGAGACTTGCTTGAGCTCCCTCTCCAACTACCTGCAATACTTGTAAAAAAATGACTCTAAACAAATTTTATAGATATAGAACCCACAAAGTGACAGAGAGAAACGAATCTCCTGCTGACGGCCGCCTGACAGGCCGACAGGAAGGGTCTATTGCACTGGGCTGGGAGCAGAGCCCCATCCCTCATGAGCCACACTGGACCAGAATCATGACCCAGACTGGCCAGCGAAGACTTCAGGAGAATCAATGGCAGCTGTGGTGATTTCTAAACTCCTTAACTCATAAACACCAAACTGAAAGTAAAACATCAGTAGGGAACTCTGTTGGAATTGGGTAAGAAAAGATTGTGGTCCAGACCCTGCCTGCTGTAGGGGGGATAAAGTGACCATTCAGAGGGAAAATGCTCTTGCTTTGACCTGCTCTTGGTTGCAGTCTTGGGTGCGAGTCCTACAGTGAGGAACGCCAGTGTGCCAGAGCTTGTGGTGGTTGCAGACAGGGCACCCTCCTCATAGCTCTGACATCAACTCTGACAACAGCTGCAAAAACACCAGAAATTTGGGACACAGCTCTCTGCACTCTGCACTCAGAATTCTGCCATAGCAAAGAGCTCAAAAGTCAAGTAATTGGCTGGCAAGATTAGCAAATAGAGGAAGCATAATCAGAGCATTGAATTTTTTGTTGGGGTGATGGGGAGCGATAAAGAGGATCAAAACATGGAACCAGAAGAAGACAAAAGAGTCAAAACTCCTGCATCAAAAGCTTCCAAGAAAAATATGAATTCATCACAGACCATGAAGGAGCTCAAGAGGATTTTGAAAATCAAGTAAGAGAGTGGTGAAAAAATTGGGAAGAGAAAGGAGAATGATGGAAGAAATTCATGAAAAGCAAGTGTAATGGCAATTAATTTAAATTTGAAAACCTCTTTTTGTTCTGGCAAGTAAGCAGGTGCTTAGCCCTTAGTAAGTAATTAAACCTCTGTGAAAGACACAGCAGGTGTGAACTCCTGTCTCCTGTTGCTTACATAACAGGAAGGGGTTGGTTGAAATAGGAAGCCAATGTTGTGTGGCATAAGAAAAGCCCCACAGAGTCATAGTCAGAATGTCTTGAGACCAGAACCTGGTGGCAGAATCTGTTCTGCTGGGAAGAGAGAGTTTCTCTTACCAGCATCTGGAGTCTGAACTGATACTACCAGACTGAGAACTGAGTCAGAATTTTCTTAGGATAAGAATCATGGAGACTGAAGTTAATGCCACCAGGAAGGCTGAAGATGAAAGCCCACCTAGACTGGAGAAAACAGTTTTGATTTGGAAAACCTGGGAGGACTGATTTTGATTCCAGGAGCCACCTGAGATTTCTTCTGGGTCCTAGGGCCAGCCTAACTGCCAGAGGACTGAGGAAGCATGACTGTGGTGCTCATATTCTTTCTATCTGTTTTGATGTTGTTTTGCCAGACTCGGCTGCTGGTGAAGGAAGGTGCTGTTGTTGCAGAGGTCCTGGAACCTTGCTGTTGGCTCAGAAGCCCTGAAGAAGGATTTTCTTGTTGTGCATTTACAGAAATCCTGGAAAAGGATCTTGCTCATGTTTTTAGGGATCCTGAGACTGTCATACAGGCAGAGAGTGAATTGATGAGGGCACTGGAAATGTATGTCACAGCTTTGTTAAGCTTTGACTCCCCAGAAACAGAGATTGCTGAGAATTTGCCTTGGGTGAAGAGGAAGAAAAGACCTCTCCTTGGATATTGAATGCTGTGATGAAATTGTGGTTTACTAGTGACCTAGGTGTGAGAGGTTTGTGTATTTTCTAATGATTATATTTAGTGATTAATTATACTTAGTAACTGATTGTTAAATAAGTGACTGATTGAGTTAATCCAGCTTCCCCATGTGTGGAAGACTAACTATTATACTCTGAGATGACTGAATGACTGAGTAAGGAGGCAAACCTCCTTAGGGATAGCAGATGATTGTTCTTTGTTCAAAGCCATTGTGATCACTTTGGTGAAAACTATGTGGCCATTTTAATGACAAGCTGTTGTGAACACTATATTATGTTTTTCTGTGATAAGTTATAATATTGTAAATACTGTACCTTGATTTTCTTAGAATGCTTTGCTTTTATTTGTTATGTAACAAATAGAGTGTGCACTCTACTATGCAATCAGAACCTTAAAATCTGTTAACTGTAGCATTCTTCTGAAAAGCTGCTTGTGCATGGCATTACAGCAAGTCAACAACCTGCTTAAGGAGGCCCAAAATACTGAAGGAAATAATACCTTAAAAAAGTAGAATAACTCAAATTGCAAAAGAGACCCAAAAAGCCAGTGAGGTGAATGCCTTAAAAAGCTGAATTGCCCAGATGAAAAAGAAATTTCAAAAACTCACTGAAGAGAATAATTCCTTCAAAATTAGACTGGAGCAAATGGAAGCTAATGACTTTATGAGAAATCTAGATTCTGTAAAACAGAACAAATCAAATTTTTTTTTAAAAAAAGAAAGCAATGTGGAATATCTCATTGGAAAAAAAACATTGAAATGGAAAATAGATCCAGGACAGATAATTTAACAATTATTGCACTACCTGAAAGCCATGATCACAAAACAAGCCTAGACATCATCCTTCAAGGAATTCTCAAGGAAAATTGCCTGGATATTCTAGAACCAGAGGGCAAAATAGAAACTGAAAAAATTCACTGATTGCCTCTTGAAAAAGATCTCAAAAAGAAAGCTCTAAGGAATATTATAGCCAAATTCCAGAGTTCCCAGGTCAAGGAGAAAATAATGCAAGCAGTCAGGAAGAAACAGTTTGAGTATTGTAGAGACACAATCAAGATAAAAAAAAGATTGAGAGGGAAAACTGTTACAATGGAGGGGAAGAGCAGGAAGGTGAAAGGGATTGAGTCACCTTATTCTCATTGAAATTGGCTTAAGGAAAGAATAACATACACACTCAATTGAGTATTTTACCCTGCAGAAAAGTAGGGGGAAAAGGGATAAGAAGGGGGATGATAAAAGGGAGGGCATATTGGAGGAGAAAGTAGTTAGAAGCAACCACTTTTGAAAAAGTGCAGGGTCTAATGAGAAAATAGAATAAATTGGGGGGGGGGTTGGATAGGATTGAGGGAAATATAGTTAGTCTTTCACAATATACCTACTATGGAAATGTTTTGCATAACTACACATATATGAGAGATATTTAATTGCTTGACTTCCTGGTGGAGGTAGGTGAGGACGAAAGAAGGGAAAGAATCTGGGAATCAAAGTTTTAAAAACAAATGTAAAAAAAATGTTTTTTACATGCAACCAGGAAATAAGATATATAAGCAATGGTATATAGAAATCCATCTTGCCATACAAAAAAGGGGGGGAGGATTGGGGAGGATACAAGAGATAACAGATTTTGGGAAGGGTTCTTCAGTAGGCTTACTACCTTGGGGTGGGGGATAGAGAAGAGACTGGGAGAAAATTGGTAACTTGAAATCTTGGAAATGAATGTTGAAAACTAAAAATATATAAATAGATGATTTAAAATTGTGAGTACAATATATTAAGTGGCTTGCTCCCAAAGGCCTAGCCAATATGTATAGAAGACTGTAATGTATCCCAGGTTTTTATGATTCCAAAACCTATACTAGATAGTAGCCTTTCAGATTAGGAAGTGTAAACTGATTTAAAAAAAATTCACAGTTTAGGAAAATGTGATTAATTCTAACAATTGATGCTCATTAAATGTCATATTTTAATCCTCAATAAGATCTAAAGGCTGAACTAATCAAACTGATTTGCTTTGCTTTAAAAATGGTCTTTCCTATGTCTGTAATGTGAAAAACCAGTTAAGGCTGGCAATGGGTATTCTCCCCTTTGTGACAGGATGCCTGGAAATTCAGAATAATGGAATTTCTCTTATCTTGGGGACCTAATCCATACAGGGGGAAACAAAGACATCCTTAGCTAGTAAATTCCAACTGACCCTACTTTGTTAATTATCTTGTCAATGTCTATTTACAACTAAGAAGCTTCCTTTCTCATGGTATGGGTAGCAAACATATGGAGACCATCAATCTGAGGGACACAAACATCCTGGGATTTTCCTAAGCACATAAAAACTTTGTGAATCTTGTATCAGGCAGTCAGAAGCTAAGTTTTGCACCTTTTACTGACAAACTCACTAGCTTCATCTAGCTTTAAGAGAATAAATATTATAAATGTATATTGCCTAGTCTGTTTGTCTCTTTTAACAAAACTTGAAGATTCACATGAAAAAGCTACTAGTCAGAAGAATTACATTCATCTTCTTTAAAATTACACACAATTCTTTGCATTCATAAGAATGACAGCCCAATTCATACTGCAGAAATGAAGATTATGCTTGAAAAAGAATTAGTCTCCTAGAAAGAATGCTTAACTAGGAGTCAGGAGACCTGAGCTTCATTTCTAGCCATAGCACTTGCAAGTTTGAGGCTTTGAGAAAGTAATTTCTTAGCCTCAGTTTCTTTATCACCAAGATGTATATGATACGACTTACCTTATAAGGCTGTTGTAAAGGGGGAAAAAGTGACGACATTACAGGAAAATGCACACAATTTGTAAGTGATATTGTCTTACTACTTAAGGATTGAACATTTAGGGGGGAACAAAACAAATTATAGCTACATTTTAGGTAGAAATGAAAAGACCTTAATATCCCCTTCTATCATATGTGTGCTTGGAATCAGTACACCCATGCTTCAAGCCAGAGAGCCTGTCTGAACTGTTATAGAAATGTCCCTTTGTATTTTCTGAAATTAGAGTGATTCAGTTCTGTCAGAAATTTGGATTACTTACATTTATATACCATTTAAGGCCCAGTTTTACAACATTCCTCGCATGTTATCATGACAGGACTATTCATAGGGAAGGAAAAATATGAAAGGGAAAATTGGGAGATTAGCATATTCCCTTTGCAATCAGGGCATATAATATATTGTAGCAGACCATTTTATAGTTGCTCCCTAGGATTGCCAGTCCTCTTTGTTCTTTGGAGATCTTCCTTGACAGACCTCAAGGGAGGTTTTACGCCTCATTCAAATGTATTTCTACTTTCTTGAATAGAAGGTGAAATATTTCTAGATGATAAATAGCTCTGGGTCTGTCAGCCAGTCAGGGGAGTTCTCAACGCACATTAGGCTGTTAAGGGGAATTCCTAACCTTGTAAAGTGGAATTCCTCTTGCTCAATTGGTAACAATCAAACTAGAAGGAACAAATGAATCCTCCCTTGAGAGGAGGGTGATGGAGAATGCCAAATGTACTATGGCAGTCAGTGGCTTTAGAGGGAAAGAAATTTGCATTACAATATTGTTCAGGCAGAGCTATGGGCAGTCTGGGGGCTTTGTCTTTTGCGGGAAGAGGAGCTCTTTTGCTTATCAGAAATACCTCACATGTCTTCTATGGAAATTTAAACTAGCCTAGTGACCACTGTGGCATCTATGAAAACAGAGTAGAGAAAAAGAAAAGGAGAGACTGGAATTGTAAATTATTTGCCCAAAGTTACTTAGAGAGAAAAAATGTCCTGTATGGTTTTCTGTCTGCAGACAATTAAAGTAGCTTCAATACAAAGGTTCAAAGATCCTTTTTCTCCATGTGATCATTTATCTATGGGAGCCATTGGTGGAAGATTTAACTTAATCACCGTCAGAGTCCTGTAGACAAGGCCACAAATTTTTATTCTAAGTTCCACTTCATAAATGCTAAAAGACATTCCCCTCTGCCTCTCCCATCAGGTATTTTATTAGCATTTAATCAGTTATACTTATATAACAGCATGACATCACCTTCAAATGATGTATTTCCAAAGCCCAAGTAGCATCAGTAATTTTTATGTCCTTGTCAGAATTATGACAAGTTGTTAAACTCCTAGTGAAAAAACACCCTCCAATAATGCAAATAGTCACATCATCTGCAAACCATAGTCTTAGAGAGTTGGACAAGGCACCATGACTTTAAGCAATTTGCCAGGACCACCCAGGCAGTCTCAGTCAGAGGCATGACTTGAACCCAGAACTTCATAACTCAGTGGCATCCTCTCAATTGACAATGTGTTGCTGCCCCTCAGAATGTAGTGTATTGATTCAGGAATTTGAAGCACTGTGTTTTATCTAGTACATTTTTCCTTTGCCCTAAGATGTTTTTTTTTTGTTAAGATTGCATGGCAAGAGCTAGAATGTTTTATGTATTGACAATAAAAGGGGATTTATGTACACATTGAAAAAGAAACAGTAATCACAACACAAAAACATTTATTTCTGTTTTTCTTTCATATTGTATGTGACTGTTTACTGAGGCACCTGAAGAGAGAAAAGGTTGGTTGTTGGTGGACCAAGAATGGATCATACAATATTTGGTCTTTCTGTGTCTTTGATCATATTGAAAATTCTACCTCATTTATAGAATTTCCCTCTCCTCTTAATCAATTCCTACCATTCTTTCAAGCTCAAATTAAATATTATCTTCTCCATTATCTTCTTAAATTCTCCATGAAAACTTTCCTAATTTTTCCAATTAGTAAATAGCTTTTTTCTCTCTCCAAACCACATGTGCTATTTTGTTTGTGCCCCAATTATGCATTTTTCACATATTTTTAGATTCTTTTTAGTCATTAGTTGCAATAAGACAGGTAGGCAGTACAAGAGACAGAGTACTGGACTTGGAGTCAGGAAGACCCAAGTTCAAATATCACTTCAGATACTTATTAGCTATGTGATCCTGAGCTATATGAACTTTACAGGGTTGTTGTGAAGATCAAATGAGACAAAATCTGTAAAACTATTAACACAGTACATGGCACATAGTAGGTCCTTAATAAATAACTATTCCTTTATCCTTGTCCCAAAACATCAAAGGCTATGCCTTATATAAATTCTTTATGTCTAGTACCTTCCTCATTGTCTAGCATAGAGCTCTCAAAACAATAAACGTAAGAACTATTTGTTGAGTTTCTTTTTTTAAAAAGGTCTTTATAATATTTTTTCTAACTATAGTAAAGAAAGTTTTCAAGGTTCACATTCATAAGATTCTGAGTTCCAAACTTTTTTTTCCATCCATCTCTTCTTGCCCCTCCCTAAGATGGCAAGCAATCTGACATACATGTACTATCATATTAAACATATTTCTACATTAGACATGTTGTGAAAGAAGAATCAAAACAAAAAGGAAAAACCAAGAGAAAGAAAAAACAAAAGGTGAAAAAGTATGCTTCCTTCTGCATTCAGATTCCATAGTTCTTTCTCTAGATGTGGATAGTTATTCATTGAATTTCTTAATTTGAACTTTTGAAAATTCAAATTTCACAGGCTTACATGAGTTAGACTTGGAAACCTAATGCAGACTCGTAGAGACAAGAAATTACTGTAATTTTGCCTTTGTGTTTCTAGCATCCATACTTTGCCCATGAGAGTCCTTTCTAAATGCAGGATGAATTGAATTGAAAGAAAATCCAGAGGTAATGCATTTCAACCCCTTTATTTGATAGCTGAACAAACTGAGGCTGAGAAGTAAAGCCATTTTTCCCCAGCATTATATTGTGTGTGTGTATGTGTTTATTCTTCATTTTTGAAAGAAGACCATGGAATCATGGAAATGATGACATGGCTTATAGTTGTCTTTGATTTGAGTGAGAAAACAAGTCACCAGCCTCACTTTCTCCTCCAGAGTCATCTGGATCCAGTCACCAGATATTCATTAGGATGACTGGAGATGACTCAGGGTGCAATGGGAGACCTTGGTCCTTAGGCTAAGGCCTTTTCACCTACTCACTTAGAAGGAGTTAATGCCCATTCAGTAAATAGGCCTCTTTAAGAAGTGAGTCAAGGAATGGCCCCTTTAATTAGGAAAAAAAATCAATCTGGGAGGGTATAGTGCCAATGCAATATTCACAGCATCTACTATGACTATAAATATCCACACATGGTGTTTGATCACAAAATATAACAGACTCTCCATATAAAAGACAGAAACAAAACATTTATTCAGACACCAGAAAACCAAATCCCAAGACCAGGAAACCGAATCCATCATAACATAGAAGTTAATGCATAACAGTGTAGCAGAGAGCCATGCCATCTTTTAGCCTTCCCACAAACAAACACAAGAATAGATGTGCTAGCAGGTAGCAAAAAAACATAAAACAGCTTTTATTCACAAGCCTATCTATCCTCTTATCTGGGTGTCCTCTCTCTCCTACCATCACTCTGGTCCCTATGGGCTCTGCTCCACCCTTCAGCAAACTCCTCCCACCACAGACTCTATGTGATTACATTCAGCCTATCAGGGGACAGAGTTTATTTTCAAAGCAGGGAAGGTCTTCAAATTCCCCTAGGCTTATTAGGGGTCAGGGAAGCTCTTCAAATTCCCATTACCCTTATAGAGGGAAAGACTCTCAGGGTTGCTATTCCAAAGAGAAACAGTTACCATTGATATTTACTCTAAGCCAGGAGGGCCCAAAATACAACCATTAAGTGGAGCTTTGGCAGGGACCTATTCCTAATCCAGTCTTTGTGCTTTCGAGTGAACTGAATTTAAAGTTTTGTGAAAAAAGAAAAGAAAAGGAAGGAAGGAAGGAAGGAAGGAAGGAAGGAAGGAAGGAAGGAAGGAAGGAAGG